>PVKS010032747.1:0-22233 GCA_004027875.1 Aplodontia rufa | reverse complement strand
CAACATTTCTAGAGTATTTACATAGTAGAGACACCCTTCTGTCTCTGTTGTCACAGCTTCCTCATTTGCACTATAGCCCATATTAAATCAGGAATAATGCTTGGCATATAGTACAAGACCCAAGGCCCTTGTGGGATTTTTGGGGAAAAGTTTACTGAGCTTCTCACTCTGCAATGTGAGAAATCCCACCTCTCCTTTAGACTTACACTCATATTTACTTTTTTACCATTCATTATTCTTGGAACACAAATATTCCATCTGGGTTCACTTTCCATGTGCCTTAAATAAGTACATCTTTTAGAATTTTCTTTAGCGTGTGCTGGTGTCACATGCTCTCTGATTTGTGAAGAATACTGTACTGCATGTAGAATTCTAAGTTGTCATCTGGGTGCATGCACATGCTTGTAATCCCAGTGACTTGAGAGGCTGAGGTCAGAGGATTGAAAATTTGAGGCCAGCTCCAACAATTTAGGCCTTAAGCAATTTAGTGAGATCCTATCTTAAAATAAAAAGAAAAAGGACGAAGGATGTGTCTCAATGGTAAAGCACTTCTGGGTTCTGCCGCGTTCGACCAGCGAAGCGGCAATAAGGACACGCACACGCTTGTTGCTTGTGTCCCTTGAAGACTGCCAGAACCAAAGCACAAAGTTTGTATAGATCCGCAGTGGCTTCCAGACAAAAGCCTTCTGTATCTCTGTTTTGTTCTCTGGATTTGTTCCTTCTTGGTTTAGAAATTATTTGGTGATTATTGTTTTTAAACAAATATTCTAGCCAATATTTTTAATTGTTTTCAGTGGGAAGATTGTCCAACCTTCCATGATCAGAAATGGATAGTTCCTTTCCGTTCACCTCTTGGGCAATATAGTGTTTTATATTTATCCTCCATGTATTTCCCATTGCCAGTGTTCTTCATTCCTTCTTGTAAATCCAGGTTTCTATTTGGTATCATTCTTCTTCACTCTGAAGAACTTCTGGCATTTCTTGTGGTGCAGGGCAGCGTAGTTATTTTTAGATCTTAATGTTATCCTTATATTTAAATGAAACTCTGCCCATACTTAGCAGGGCTGCTAAAACAATTATAATGAGATAGAAATGGGGGATCATATTAGAATGGAATTCTGCTGATCTTAGATTAAAATTCTTGGATGTTTAGGATTTTTTTTTCTTTTTTATGGTACTAGATAATGAACCTGGGGGTGCTCTGCCACTGAGCATCATTCTAGTCCTTTTAATTTTATTTTTTAAGACAGGGTCTTGCTAAATTGCCAAGTTTGGCTTTAAATTTGGAATCCTTGTCCCTCAGACTCCCAAAGGCTGGGATTATAGCCATGTGCCCCTATGTGACAAAATAAAGCTGATTGTGAATGTGCTGAATAAGGGTCATCATAATGCTATGTAGTCCTCTTTTTTTTTTCTTTTTTTTTCTCTTTTGGCTTTGGGTCTCCTCTGTATCTCCTCTTACTTTGTTGAGGAAAGAACTGCAATGAAGCCAAGAATAGTTACCCTTCTATGAAGGCCTTTTGATTTACTGATTTAAATAATATGACAATTGCTAATTTAATAAGACTGATTATGTTTACGTTCATTAATGAAAGCCCTAACATTTACTGTAGGGGAAATAAGTGAAAGTAAGTCATTGATGCTAATTAATTTCTGTTGATGCTATTGAAATCCCTTAACATTTGACTTTCCAGAGTGTTACAACTATCTACATAAAAGTTAATGGGCTTCAGAAAATAAAGCTAACTTGTCACTTACAATTTCAGAAAAAAAATTTTTTTTTGGTGGTACCAGGGATTGAACCCAAACACACTTAATACTGAGCTGCATCCCCAGCCCATTTTTTATTTTTTATTTTGAGACAGGATCTCACTAAGTTGTTTAGAGGCTCACTAAATTGCTGAGGCTGGCTTTGAATTTGTGATCCTCTGCCTTAGCCCCTCAGCTGCTAGGATTATAGACGTGTGCCTAGGTTGGTGCCTGACCTAACTTTAAAATTTTAATGGATCCATCTCTTGTACAGAGTAGTGTTGGCCCCTTGGCAAGACATAAAAGATCCTTCTCTTTGTTTAGTCCCTGATTCTTGCTCCATTTTAGTGTCCTGCAACTCCTACCAATAGTTGTTCTTAGTTCCCTGACCATACTTTGCTATTTCATACCTCTGAGCCCTCGTATATCATGTTTCTTTTTCCTGGAATTCTTATTTTAGTCTGTTGAAATCCTACTTGTCCTTTAAAAGCTAAGTTTCACAGCTTCTGATACTTCCATATTCCTTCAGAGTTTATTATTCCTTTCCTGTGCTGCTATGTACTTTTTGTATAATTCTGTTATTGAACTTTTAATGAAACAATGTAATTATTTTTATTTATTTGTTATTGTTTTTGTTTAAATTTCACTGCTGGGGTTTGAACCCAGGGCCTTGCAAATGCTAGACAAGTGTTCTAACATTGAGTTACATCAATTATTTTATTTCTTTTTCTTTTTTTAAATTTTATTTTTAGAGAGAGGGACAGTGAGAGAGAGAAAGAGAGATTCAATTTTATTTAGTTTTTTGTCTATCTTTTGTTGTTCTGACACTTCGTTCTATACATGGTGCTGGGGTTCGAACCCCCATCCATGCGCATGCCAGGCAAGCACCTTAATCATGGAGCCACTGCTCCACTGCTACATCAATTATTTTAAAAAGAGATTTGGACCCAAATCTGAGTTAGAGGCCTTTTGGGTGCATTGTTTATAGGCTGGTTTTTAACAGTCATTTTTTAAGTAAATGAGTGAGTTGCCCCTGAAGCCATGTTAATGACAGATGGAATTATATGCTCCTTCCAATAACTATAAGAAGTAAGCAAATAAATTCTGAAGTACCAGTATCACTCTATTTGTGTTAATTAGAATGTCTTCATTAAAATTTAATATATTGAGGTCTTTTTGTTTTTAAAAAACAAAACAGTTTATTCCTTAATTGAAATAATTGTGAACAAGTTACAGTTTTCCTAATGCACGCTTTCATTTCCATCAACAGAATCCAACATGGCGGAGTCTTGATTTTGGAATAATGCCTGACCGTCTTGATACATCTGTATCTTGCTTTGTAGTGAAGATATGGGGTGGAAAGGAGGACATCTACCAGCTGTTGATTGAATGGAAAGTCTGTTTGGATGGACTGAAATACTTGGGTCAGCAGGTAATTTTTAGACTGTGATTTCCAGTAGTTGTCATCTCCAAATTGGCCTATTTAACCTTTCTATTGATGCTTCTGTCTCTGTTTTCTGTTATACAGGAAGACCTTAATGATTCTTTAGTTAGGCTATTGTTTACTTCTGTTACTTATACCATTGTGTTTAAATTGTTGTCCAGTTAAAAAATTATCTTTAACGAAGAACTTGAAACTGAAGCACCCTAACCTGCTAATTTAAGAGAGTTTGTGCGTGTGTGTGCCCAAGAAAGGATAGGCTTTCTTGCATAATTCTGTTTCATATTTCTTATTGGATGTTTACCCCTAGAATCTGAAAATTAAGTTGAGATAGGAAATATGCCTCTACACATCTCTCTTTTGATCAGTGAAGTTGGTTATCCCAGGAATAAGAAGAGATACTGTTTATTTAGCACAGAAATGGCAAATGCCTAGCTTATACATTGCTACTGTCCTAGCTGAACCTGAAAGTAGCTTCATAATTGTTTCTAATAGTATTCCCGGACACAGCTAGCAATCTGTCAGAATTGCATATGAAATAAAACCTATTTGTCATCCGAAGATATAAGTTATCATCATTAATGTTTGTAGCAACCTTATAAAGGTTGATATTATTGTGCATATTTTTCAGATGGGAAAGTTGAACCTCAGTTTAAGAAAGTACTCAAGATCACACAATTGAGTGGAGCTAAGATTTAAATCCAGGCCCAAATGCCTTAAAAAAAAAATCATTCTCTTTGCTTGCTATGTGTATGGTCCTTGGTAACCCTCAGTTCCACCTTGGAATGAGTGCCATTTCTATTTTGTGATAACTATGGTACTGCTATTAGAGGTAGCCCTAAAATGTTAGTCATAGATTATTTACAATATCCTTGATGTTTTCTTAATGTTTATTCAATATATATGTTCCAGTTTGAAGAAACAATTTAATTCTGCATCTTTTTTTTTTCAGATTGAAAAAAATCTCCACCTTAATTTTGCATACGGTATTTTAACTTACAAATTTTTAATGAATTTGTTTTTTGTTTTTGTAGTGCTGGGAATTGAACCCAGAACCTTCAGTATGCTAGGTGGGTGCTCTACCACTGAGCCATATCCCCAGTCCTATAATAGATATCTCTTTGACTTCCTATATAACTGAAATTTTATATCCTTTAACCAACATTCCCCACCCCCGCCCAGCCCCTGTTAAACACTATCTACTCTCAGCTTCTATCAGTTAAACATTTTTAGATTCCGTGTACTATTGAGGCCACATTCTTACTTATTTTTATCTTTCTGTAGTGACCAGAACAGTACATTTAATATCTATATTCTTTCCATAATTAAATTATAATCACCTACAAATTTTTTTTTTAAAGAGACAGGGATAGTGAGAGAGAAAGAGAAAGAGGTAATCAATTTTATTTAGTTTTTCATGTAGATTTCGTTGCTCTGACACTTTGGTGTGTATGTGGTGTTGGGGTTTGAACTAGCATCCTTGCGCATCCCAGGAAAGCACTGTAATCACTGAGCCACTATTATAGCCCCGTACCTACAATTTTTGAGTTTTTTTTTTTTTTCCCCAGTTTTAGAGCTGCACTTGTAAAAAAATTTTTTTGAGTGCTGGATGTTGAACCCATGGTCTTGCTCCATACTAAGAATATATGTAACCACTGAGCTATGTCTCCAGACCCTATGGCTGGTCGTAATTAAAACTTATAACAAAAATGAATTTTGGTTTAATGTCTTTTTCCTTCTCTTTTGGTACCAGATATACTTGCTGCCTTTAGACTGGTCAACTAGAGGCACATACTCTCTTTCTCTTCCCACATGCTATATCTGGCACTCTGTGGATAGACTGTGATAATAAGCATTTGGTTATTGTTCACTGGAAAGTGTATACATTTTGTGGAAGATGTTGCTTCTTAACATTATGGTTGCAGCTCTGTAGGCTAGAAGAGAAGTTTTTTGGTCAGTGAAGGTTGTTCAACTCACATGTTCCTTATGTAGTGATCTTCTTGAAATTCCCATTTGAGCTGCTCTTTAATCTACCATAATTTCAGAGAGTAAACATTCAGGTATTTGCTTAGGAAGTTGGCCATGTAATGCTGGTATAATAGGAAACAAAAGAAAGAAAAAAATTATGTTTTTTATAACAGCTAGAAACTTAATAACATTGTAGAAAGTAAAATTTTATCTATGAAATAATTAGGTATAACAAGTAACATACTACTAAAGACCAGATAAAATAAAATTACAAATTTTTAGAGAAAAGTGAGATTAGATATATTAAGATAATAGACAAAATCTGTTAGGTTCATTTATTAGTCATGTGCTTTCTGTCAGACATTGTTTTTAATGTTAAGGATTCAGAAATGTGGATGATAAGATTTTTAGGCCAGATAAAATGATGATTGATGAATACTTTCATAGAGATCTATGGAAGTACATGGAAGTATGTGGACCAACCTGAAGAGAGTCAGGAAGGGATGACTTCAGAATGAAGTTGTTGTTGTTTTTTCTTAAGCCTGGTTTATTGAAATATAAGGTATATATAATAATTTTTTCCTTTTAAAGTGTGCAGTGAATTTGACAAATGTATAGAGTTGAGTAACCACAACCACAGTGAATAATGCAGTGAATGTATTAAATGTAGGTCTTAGTGTTGACATATGTTGTCATGTCTTTTGGGCAAAATACTCAGTCTAATGGGTAAGCATATATTGAAATTTATAAGATGCTACCAGATGTTTTCCAAAGTGATGAGAATACTAAATTAGAAATGAATGAACAATTGTAAAGGAACAGCAATGTTTAATAGTTCCGTTTGTTCCACATCTTTGCTAACACTTTCTGCTCAGTCTTTTTAAGTTTAGTCATTCTAATGGGTTTAAAGTGGTATATTATGATTTTAATTTTAATTTCCCTAATAACTAAAGGATATTGAGCATTATAAAAGTATATATTTATTTGTGATTGATCTTTCTTTTCTTCTCACGTATATGTGTGTGTATTCATTTCAGCTTTTTTGCCCATTTCAATTGAGTTGTTTGAATTCTTATTGAATAGTAAAAATTCTTTATGAATTCTAGATGTTAGTCTCTTTTTTATTATTTATTTATTTATTTTAAAAGGAAAGAGGGACAGTGAGAGAGAAGAGAAAGAGAGAAGCAATTTTTTTTTATTATAAGTATATAGAGATCCAATTGAGGGGGAAACATTATCAAACCAATGGATATATACTTTGGAGAGAAGCAATTTTTATTTAGTTTTTCACGTGACCTTCGTTGCTCCAACACTTTGTTGTGTACGTGGCGCTGGGGTTCGAACCAGCATACTCACGCATTCTAGGCAAGCACCGTAACAGCAGAGCCACCACTCCAGCCCCTAGATGTTAGTCTCTTAAGTTATGTATTTTCTGAATATTTTATGCCAGTCTTTTCATTTTCTTAATAGTGTCATTCAAAGAGCATACAGTGTTTTTTTTTTTTTAAAGAGAAAGAGAGAATCAATTAATCAATTTTATTTAGTTTTTCATGTGGCTTTCACTGCTAAGACACTTCGTTGTGTACATAGCGTTGGGGTTTGAACCCACATCCTTGTGCATGCTGGGCAAGTACCGTAACTGTGGAGCCTCTGCTCCAGCCCTAAGCTTAAGGTTTTTAATGTTGGTGAAATCCATTATATCAGTTTCTTTTGTGTTTCATGCTTCTTATGTATTTTCTAAGATATCTTTGTCTAATTCAAGGTCACTAAGATTCTCTTCTTTCTTTTTTTAAAGAAATTTTCTTTTGTAAGTTTTATAGTTTTAGATTTTACATTTGCATCTATTTTGAATTAACATTGTATAAACTGCAGTGTTCATTGTTTTGCAAATGAATGAATAATTGTAAAGGAACAATTGTAAAGAGCATCATTTCTCCATTGAATTACTTTGCCCTTATTGTTGAAAATTAGTTATTGCAAGTCATTTGTATTAGTGACTGTTTCTGGACTCCCTAATTCTTTGATCTGTATGTATATGTTAATGCCAATACCAAGTCATCTTGATTACTGTAGTTATAAAACTAAATGTGTCTTGAATCCAAATAATATGAGTTCACCAACTTTGTTCTTTTTTCAGAAATTTTCTGGCTGTTTAAAATATGTATTAGTTGAAAATTAATAAAAACCAAAGCAAAATTAATCTGGCTATTCTAGGTTTTTTGCCTTTCTGTATATACTTTACAATTTGGTTTGTCAATTTCTACAAAAATCCTGCTGGGAAGTTTGTTGTAATGTCTTAAGAGAATTTGGAAGCAATTAACATCTTATTAATGTTGAGTGTTTCAGTCTGCAGTCATGATGTATCTCTTCATTTGTGAAATTCTTCTATAGTTTGATTGCCCAGTGTTTTGTAGTTTCTAGCATACGAATCTTGAACATATTTTATTAGATTTGTACATATAGATTCCATATGCTTTGCTAATTTAATTTGGATTCCTTTAACAAATATTACTGTTTCCTTTTTTTTTTAAAGAGAGAGAGACAGAGAGTAAGAGAGAGAGAGGGAGAGAAATAATTTTATTTAATTTTTCATGTGGCTTTCATTGCTCTAAAGCTTCGTTGTGTACTGGTGCTGGGGTTTGAACTCACATACTCATGCATGCTGGGCAAGTGCCGCAATTGCTGAGTCACCGCTTCAACCCCACTATTTCCAATTTTTGCTGCCATTATAAAAAAACACAAATTTCTACATTGAGCTTATATTCTATGACCTTGCTAAACTCACTTGTAGATTTAATATTTTTTTGAGACTCCTTTTTATAGATTTCTAAGAAAATAGTCATATCTGTGAACAGTTTAATTTCTCTTTCTACTTTGTATATGTTCTTTGTTCTTTTTCTTGTATTATTTCACTGAATAAGACCTTGGTGCAATGTTGAATACAAGTAGATAGAGTGGACATCCTTTTTTTTTTTTCTTGAACTTGGGGAAAAATATTGAGTCTTTCACTAACATTAGCTGTAATTTTTGTAAACACTGGTTGTTCAGTTTGTGAAGACTCTCCTCCTACATTCCTGGTATAAACCCAACTTGGTTATGATAGATGTTCTTTACATAAACAGTTACAGTTTTATACACACACACACAAACACATTGGATTTTTATATATTGTTAGATTCAGTTTGCTAATGTTAGGGCTTTTGTATCTGTATTCATGAGGGTGATTTGTGCTTTTCCTGGTAGTGTCCTTATTTGTCTGGTTTGGTGTCAGAGTTATACTGATCTCAGAATGGATTGGAAAGTGTTTACTTTGGAGAAATTTTTGTAGAGTTGTTACTATTTATTCTGCTAATTAAAAAAATATATAGAGGGACAGTGAGAGAGAAAGAGAGAATCGGTTTTATTCAGTTTTTCTTGTGGCCTTTGTTGCTCTGACACTTAGTTGTGTATGTGGTGCTAGGGTTTGAATCTGCGTCCCTGTGCTTGCCAGGCTCCATCCTATATTCCTCTAATGTTTAACAGAATTGTTCAGTAGAACCATCTGAATGTTAAGATTTTTTTGTGGGAAAGTTTTAAAGTATGACTTAGTTAGATATGGAGCTCTTCAAGCTGTCTATGACTTCTTAAGTGAGTTTTGATGATTTTTTTCTTCCAAAGAAATTGTCTATCACATCTGAGATTTCAAATTTATTGGTGTAAAATTTCCCAGAATATTACGATAGTCTTCTAATTGTGTAGGCTCCGTAATGATACTTTCCTCTTTTGTTCTTGCTACTGATGTTTTCTGTCTTATTTTTCTCTTCATTCTGACTATTTATCAATTTTACTAACTTTCAAAAAAATTAGTGTTTGATTTCATTGATTATTGTTATTGCTTTCAATTTCATTGATTTGTATGTTTATCTTTATTATTTTCTTGTTTTGCTTCCTTTAGTTAAAAGTTGTTCTTTGCTTGTTTCTTTCTCTTTTTTTTTTTTTTAAGAGAGAAGGACAGTGAGAGAGAGAAAGAGACAGAGATCATTATTTTTTTAAATAGAATTTTTCACATGGCTTTTGTTGCTCTGATACTTAGTTTTGTACGTGGGTGCTAGGGTTTGAACCTGTGTACTCATGCATGCCAGTGCTGTAACTGCCGAGCCACTGCTCCAGCCCCTTTGCTTGTTTCTTAAGAGGGAAGACTAAGTTACTGATTTTAGACTTCTTTTGTTTTTAAAATAAGCATTTAAATAATGAAGAAATAAATAATTTCTTCTTCTACTTCTTTTTTTTTTTTAAAGAAAGAGGGGACAGAGAGAGAGAGAAAGAGCAAAGCAATCTTTATTTAGTTTTTCATGTGACTTTCATTCCTCAGACACTTCGTTGTGTATGTGGTGCTGAGGTTTGAACTCGCATCCTCACACTTGCCAGGCAAGCTCCATAACCGCTGAGCCACTGCTCCAGCCCATAAATTTTCTTCTTAAGTAGTGCTTCATTTATATCCCACAAATTTTGTGTTGTGCTTTTATTGATTTCCAAACATTTGCTTTTTTTTTTTTTTCATTACTAGGGATTGAACCCAGGACACTCTACTTCTGAACTACACACCCAACCCTTTTTATTTTTTTATTTTGAGACAGGGTCTTGGTAAGTACCACAGGCTAGTTTCGAATTTGTGTCCTTTGCCTCAGCCTCCCATGTACCTGGGATTATAGGCCTGTGCCATGGTATCCTAAATATTTTCTAATTTACCTTTTATTTCTTCTTTGAACCAAGAGTTATTTAGAGGTATGTTACTTGTAGATTTTCCAGGTATCCTCTTATTTCTGCTTTAATTCTGTTGAGTTTAGAGAAAATTTTTGTATGATTTCAATTCTTTTAATTTTTTAAAGATTTATTTTATAGGCCCAAGTATTTGGTCTACCTTGGTCTACAGATGTCATGTGTAATCTGCCATCATTGAATGGAATGTTTTACAATATCAGTTAGGTTATGTTGATTCTGAGTAAATTTTGAATGTGTTGGAATTAGCCAGAGAAGAAGAGATGAGAATAGGCAATGAGGTAATAGAGCATAATCTTCTTCACTGTTGGTTGTGGAAATTGTAGTGGCCTGATGATAATACAACTTGTCTGAAGTCAGATGTGGAGCTACAAATGCAATCCATGTATCCTGAATAGCCTTTAAAGTTTATCAGGATGTTTTTCCCAGAAGTCATGAACTAAGCTGAGTTTGACTTGGATTTTGATGATAAAGAAGGGGGGGTATTTGGAAATAGCTTTGTTCAAGGTGGAAATTCAGAGAATTGGTTGATTTTGCTTACAGGGACTATGTAGCATACTAACTTATGTGTGATGACAAGTGCTTGGACTTAGTTTTAAGTGGTTAAAATTTTGTATTTATAAGAACAGCAATTGTATAAGCCTTTAGTATTTGGGTATGTTTACATTCATGAAATGATTTGGGGCTTTTGAAGATTGTGTGAGCAAGTATTGGTAATTTTCTTTAGTATTTAAGTGAGAAAACAGAAGCTTAGAGAAATGATTTGCCAAAGCTCACACAATGATTAGTAAATTTAGATTGTTCAGACAGTATTTATTATTCTTTTCACTAACTGTAATCAGCTTTTTAGAGGTGTGCTGTTTTTCATAAAGATGTTAAAATATGAGGTTGTAGTTAGATTAATAGAATTCTATAGTTTCCATATTAGGATTCTAACGCTATTGTTATTGAGCCAGTAATCTTTAATTAATGAGTAATGGTGAGTACATAGTGTGTGTGTGTGTGGGGGGGGCGGTGCTGGGAGTGAACCAAGGGTCTTCTACATGCTAGGCAAGTGCTCTATCACTGAGCCACACCCTAAGCCCCCCATATTATACTTTTTATTATCATAAGTTAATAGTTCTGCAGTGTGCATAGTAGTATATAATGTGTTAAAGTCTGTTTTATGACTCATAATTTTTTTTATTAGTTAGGAACAAAGGGCACTTTCTGAGCTTTGTGGTTGCCTGGTTTCTAATACATTATTAGACTTTTTTTCCTCCAGTTATTTCTCATGTCTAAATTTCCAAACTACTTTCATATCCAATTATTTCATTCCATGATTTTGACATGTCTGTAAGAGAGCATGCTTTTGATGGATGAGGGAATTAAAGCATGTGCTATTAAAATTAATTAACTGCTGTATGTTGGGTAGAGTGCATGGTACTAGGGCTATCAAGATAAAAAAGTGAGTTCCCTCTTCTGAAGAGCTCCTTATGAAACAATTGAAGTTGAAATTAGAACTCAGATCCCTTTTCAATTACTAGAATTATGTTGCCTATCTTTTTTTTTTTAAAGAGAGAGAGAAAAAGAGAGAGAGGGTTGTTGGGGGTGGAGAATCAATTTTATTTATTTTTTTCATCTAGGTCTTGTTTTTCTGACACTTAGTTGTTTATGTGGTGCTGGGGTTTGAACCCAGGTCCTAGTTCATGCCAGTTAAGTGCTGTAACCACTGAACCACTGCTCCAGCCCCTTGCCTATCATTTTTCACTGAGTTAAGTTACTTTGAGAACTTACCTTCATGATAGATTTGTTTCTGACCATCTTTCCATCTCCTTCTTTAATGACATATATATTTATTTTCTTCTGATTAAAAAAAATAATACATGTTCTTTTGGATAGTTTGGAAATTTTTGAAAAATGCAGAGAAGGAAATTTAAAAATATGTAATTCTCTGCCCAGCTATAACCATTGTTAACATTTTTTTTTAGGTACCAGGAATTGAACCTAGGGGTACTTAACCGACTGAGCAACATTTCTTGCCCTTTTATATTTATTTTGAGAGAGTCTTACTAAGTTTCTTAGAGCCTCACTGTTAACATTTTGATTAATATAATTTTTATCTCCTTTCTCCCAGGAATATATGTTTATGAAATGCTTTATGTTTATATAATTTCAGATCCCCCTCTAATCTGGAAACTGATTTCATAGTGCTTTCTCTTTTCTCTTATAATATGGGAAAACTTGATTAATTCATCACAAATTGGGATAACTTGATTAATTTATTATAAATTTATGACTGAATTTATCTTTTGGTATTGTTATATTCGGTTTAGTAAATGATGTAGGTAAATATGAGTATATTTTAAAATTTGCCTTAGTGATAGAGATAGGAGTTATGGAAGTCAGGTCAATGTTCACAGGAATATTCTTCTACTGATTTGGCTGTTCTGTCTCTCCAGCCAGAGACAGAGATCATACATTGGATCTGGTGGTCCTTTTATCTTTCTCTCACTTGAACCCTCATTTTACTCCTTCACAGCAGAAGCAGTTCTTTTCTTAAAGCCACAACTCTGACAAATGAATGAAATCTATTTGTATGTTTCCTTGTTGGGCACTTTATATTATTTTGAGTTATCTTAAAACTCAGTTCTTTAATTTTTTTTAAAGAGAGAAAGGGTGAAGAGAAAAAGAGTTAATTTTATTTTATTTTTTCACCTGGTTTTTGTTTTTCCTATACTTAGTTGTGTATATGGTGCCGGGGATTGAACCCGAGTCCTCGCACACTCCAAGCAAATGTTCTACCGCTGAGCTACCTCCTGATCTGCCGTTCTTTAATTTTTTAAAGTTTTATTTCTCCTCCCTTTTAGGTAAAGTTGAGTTTGGGATAACACTCCATGCAGCTCACATCAGTGGTATCTGAAAGAGAGTGGTGTGCAGATAGGAGTTAAGTAGCCAATTAAGACTTTACAGATTGGCTATTAATATCTTTAAATTGTGGTTTTTGTTTTTTGTTTTTTGTTCTTTTCAGGCCTGAGGACTGAACTCGGGCAAGTGCTCTGCCACTGAGCTAAATCCCCAACCCCTAAATTGTGTTTTTGAAAATAGAAAATAATATTAATCACTTATGTTTTTTTAAGACTTCATATTTTTAAAGCATTCTTATAGACTTACTTGACTGTGTTTTCTTTGACATCAGGGCATGGATAGTATGCCTCTGAATCCCCTGTCCTTCAGGGATAGCTGTCTATGACAACTTCAGAGGTGTTCGTGGACAATATGTGTGAATGATGGTGCCTGTTGTCTCATGTGATGCTTTTGTGAGACACATGCCTAAGCAGGAAATGCTCCTGGTCTTGTGATAGGTGATTTGGTTAAGGTAGCCAGCCCTTTTCTCAGTCTGGAAGTAGGCTCTGTTTTAACTGTCATTCTCTGATCATATTAAAATGTGACTGGAATAAGAAGAACTAACTGTGTGTTTTCCTCCTCTCTCAGATTCATGCCCGCAACCAAAATGAAATAATTTTTGGGCTAAATGACGGCTACTATGGTGCTCCATTTGAACATAAGGTAAGAGGATTCTCCTAAATATCTGAGCTTTGTTTAGTGCAGGTGTGCCTTGCACTTGAGTAGGTATAATCCTGTAAAGCTCTATGTTTGGATCATGTTTTAAGTATCATTGTTAGTTTGTTGTGTAGTATGGCTTAGATTGAATGCGTTTTGGAGTGAAAACTTATTTTGTAAGGCATAAAACCACTAGTTAATCTTTTCTAAATTCAGATCATATTTTCTTTTCTTTAAAGAGAGGACAGTGAGAGAGAGACAGAGAGAATCAATTTTTATTGAGTTTTTCACATGCCTTTCGTTGCTCCAACACTTAATTGTGTACGTGGGTGCTGGGGTTTGACCTGTATATTCGCGCATGCTGGGCAAGCTCCGTAACCACCGAGCCACTGCTCCAGCCCCAGATCATATTTTCTTAAAGGAAAATGTGAACTTAGTCGTTTTTTCTTGTCTAACATAATTCCTTGATGTTTAAGAAACAATGATTTTTTTTTTTTTTTTTAAAGAGAGAAGGACAGTAAGAGACAGAGACAGAGAGAATCAGTTTTTATTGAGTTTTTCACATGGCTTTCGTTGCTCCAACACTTAATTGTGTACGTGGGTGCTGGGGTTTGACCCGCATACTTGGGCATGCTGGGCAAGCTCCGTAACCGCCGAGCCACTGCTCCAGCCCTAAGGATAATGAATTTTGATTAAATGGAGTAGTTTTATTAAAATGTTTCAGGTATCTTTTCTAATTTTTAGTAAGTTTAAGAAACCAAAAGTCAAGTGTTTTTTTAAAAATAGCTCTGTCTTTGTAGATTAGGGCATAGGTTGTGAGGAGTGAGCTTCTCAGGATCTAGAAAGTAGCTGAGCTGAGATTTTTGTGTTGTCTGTCTCTAAAAGCTGTACTCTTTCTATTCTATTATGGCGCTTTACCTAAAAATTGGGAACTCTGTTCCTTATTTGCTCCTAATGATTATGTTAATTCGTAATTCTTGGTTGTCTGAAATGAAATGGCATTGCTTAGAACATTCCATTCATTCGGCAACATTTTATTGATCACTTATTGAATGTCAGCACCTGTACTCTGAGTGCTAAGAATACAATGGTGTGGGGCTGGAGTGGTGGCTTAGCGGTGATGGTGCTTACCTGGCGTGTGCGAGGACACAGGTTTGAACCCCAGCACCACATACACAACAGAGTGTTGGAGCAATGAAAGCCACATGAAAACTAAATAAATCAATTATCTCTCTCTCTTTCTCTCTCTCTCACTGTTCCTCTCTCTGAAAAAAAAAATGCAATGGTGAAGTTGGGCATGGTGGTGTGCTCTTGTAGCCCCAGATACTCTTTGGGCAGTAGGATGCTTGAGCCCAGGAGTTCAGATCACCGTGCCTCAAGAATGGCCTTCTTGGGCAGACATGGTAGTGCACATCTATAATTTCAGTGGCTTGGGAGGATTTCAAGTTCACAGTCAGCCTAAGCAACTTATCAAGGCCCTTAGCAACTTGTCTCAAAAAATAAGAAATGAAAAAGTTTGGGGATGTGGCTCAGTGGTTAAGCGCCCAGGTTTAATCCCTGATACCAAAAAAGAAAGAAAGGCCTTCTTGGGGACTTAACTGTTAAGCTATAATCCAAATGATGAATGAAAGTGAACTATGTGAAGTAAGTAGGGGCTGAAGAAAGCCTTCTTGGCAGAGAAGGTTAACATATTGGAAAACCATGAAGTAAAAAGGGGACATGGCGAGTCTCAGGGACTAAAGGAAGGTCAGAGTGATGATGAAGAATGATGCCAGGTGAGGTTTTAAGATAGGCAAGTTCCATATTACACAGAACCTTTTAAAGGATTTTACCTAAAAACAGGGCCTTGTATTGAAGGATTTTTAGCATGGCCGTGCTGTAATCAGATTTGTCTTTTAATGATTTTGCTCTGCATTAAGAATAATTGTAGAAAAGGCAAGAATATGTGATATACGTTGGAAGACAGTAAGGAGATCTTACAGTGTATCAGGTTAAAATGTTGGTACGTTAGACCACGATTATGGTAGAATAAAGAGAGGATAGATTTGAGGTTGGGGAAGTGCTGGGAACCAAACCCAGGGTGTTGTGTATGCTAGGCAGGTGCTCTACCCCAGCCCAGAAGATAGACTTGAGAAACTTTTAGTTTTTAAAAATCTCTAGGACTTGATAATAGTTTTAATTTAAGGTAGAAAAAAAGATGTCAAGGATGTCTTCTGGGTTTATGGCTTGGATGAAGTAACTGGATGGATGAAGGTATCAAGTACAGAAAAGTAAGAGTTACGCTGAGGAAGACCAGGTTTGGTGGAGGCAGCTGGGGAGTTAATACCTGATCTTGCAGAGTTTGAGATGCCTTCGAGACACTATGGGTGAAAGGTAAGTAGGTATTCAGATACACGAATCTGGAGTTCCCAGGAGAGTTGAAATAGAAATATAATTGTAGGACCAATAGCCAATAGTCCCTGAAATCCTGAATGTGGATAATATAGACTGACTAGTACAGTAAGGAAAAAGGGATCTAAGTAACCAAGCCTTGAGGACCTCCTACTGTTAAAAACCAAATAAAGAAGGAGACATTGGAAAAGGTGGTGAGGAGGAGTGGTTGGAGGAAAAGAGAAGAGAGTAGTTTCTTGTAGCATCTCAGAGACTAAAGAGAGGTCTTTTTGTTTGTTTGTTTTTTAAATTTGTCTTTCTGTTTATTTTCAAGGGGATGGGAGGTCGAATAAAATAAGAACTGAGAATTGCCCATTGCACTTAATAAAATGGAAGTTATTTTAGGTGACTTTTTGTTGCTCAGTTCAAACTCTTTTTTTTTTATTTTTAGAGAATCAATTTTATTTAGTTTTTCATGTGGCTTTTGTTGCTTCAACACTTCGTTGTGTACGTGGTGCTGGGGTTCAAACCATCGTACTCGCACATGCCAGGCAAGCACTGTAACTGCTGAGCCACTGCTCCAGCCTACTTTTTTCCTTTTATCTTAGAGTTTCATTTTCTGAGTTCTTATAGTATATCAGCATCCTATGTATTCCTTTGATATAAGATATACCAGTTTATAACTGAACTTGTCTTTTTTCCTTTTTAGTCTATGAGCTTCTTCTTCTTTTTTTTTTTTTTAAGAGAGAATCAATTTTATTTAGTTTTCCCTGTGGCTTTCGTTGCTCTGATACTTTGCTGTGTATGTGGTGTTGGGGTTCAAACTCATGTCCTTGAACATGCCAGGCAAGTGCCATGACCACTTAGCCACCATTCCAGCCCTGTCTCTAGGCTTCTTAAGGATAGATTTCTGTATGTAATATTAAATTCCCAGTCCCTGCCACAGTTCTTGGAACATAACATTTCATAATAAAATGTGATCTAATCAGAATTATGAGACTGCTGTGGCTGTTGTTTATAGTGCCCTTGTGCAGTGTTAGCCATCCTGACTCAGGAGAGGCATTCACTTTATCCTGCTGCTGGTAACTAACCATGCAGCACAATTCTGACCCATAGCAATAAGGATAGCATGTTACTGTGATAAGAACTTTACATCTGTTATCCTCCAACAACCCTGTAGTTACATACCAAGTGTTGTGAGGTTTTGGGTATACTATTAACTAGTATTCCTTTCTTCTGCTTAGTTTGGAACAAGATCAGAAATGTTAGGTGATAGGCAAATGGAGATCAGAATGATTTATTACTGATAGCACTGATTAGGAAATGTGACTTAAATTGTGTGACCAAAAGAGCTTGCTATAACCGAAAGGGCTTATACGTATTTCCTTCTGACCTGAGCCTCTTTCCCTACAAATATCAAAATGAATGAAAGTGAGGCTGTCACTTCAGGAACAAAATTGGATCCTCCAAGCCAAATGAGTTTGCATGTGTGCTGTAGGTAACCTGGTCCTGATGGGAGGGAATCTAGAAAGAACTAAGCCAGTGATTCCCAGTCTCATCTCCAAAGCGCAGCAATCAGGTATCTAATCTGCCAGTCCTGGGGAGGAGTAAGTGAAGGTACCTGAGAAGCTAGAAATGTTTATTCATGACCTTCTCTCCTAGGACATGGAGTAGGATTTTCTCTTGTATGGAGATGTGGGAATAGAGAGTAAATGTTTCCCTCTAACAAGAATAATAACTAATAACTAGTGGCTGCTTGTGTGCCAGGTACTATTCTAAACATTTCATACATCTTTACTTCATTTAAACCTCACAATTGTCCTTTTATAGAACAGAAAACTGGCATACAGAAATTAAGTAACTTTTCCAAGATTACATAGCAACTGAAGAATAGAGCTGGCATTCAAAACCAGATGGTCAGTAAATATTTGTTGAACATATGGTTATGGTAAGTGGTGCATTTTATCCTGTAGTTCTTCAGTTAGTCAGTTTAGAAGTCCAGCCTATCTTGTGCCTTTATCAGCTTGACATACCAGCTGAATCTTAAAAAAGCTTTTTTTTTTTTTTGTCTTTTAAAAGAAAGCCACAGGCAGGGTTTCTAGTCAAGATGGCATTTATAGGTGTATCCTTTCTCTGCATCAGACAAAAAGCAATGATTGATCAAATCAGAGAAATTTATACTTACCTTTTATAAAATAAACAAAGCACAAGGTAATAGGAATCTCTGGAAAAGAAATAGAATAGAAACATGAAGATATTGGCAGAGTTGGCTGGATGATGGGCTCCTTAGGGCAAAAAAAAGAACACTGAAAGCTGGGGTGGGGCTCTCTCTGTTAAATAAAGGAGGCTGCAGAAGACAAATAGAGAAATCTCGGAACTTTAAGATAATCTTAGAAGGGGAAATTTTAAAACCTATGGGAGAATCTATAGAATGGGAGAAAATCTTTGCTTGCTACACCTCCAACAGAGGGCCAATAACCAGAATATACAAAGAACTCAAAAACCTGAATATCAAAACCACAAATAATCCAATCAATAAGTGGGTTAGGGAACTAAACAGAAACTTCTCAATGGAGGAAGTCCAAAAAGCCAATAAATATATGAGAAAATGTTCTACATCACTAGTAATCAGAGAAATGCAAGTCAAAACTTCACTGAGATTGTACCTCACTCCTGTCAGAGTGGCAAAAATGAAGAATACGAACAGTAACAGATGCTGGAGGGGTTTTAGGAAGAAAGGAGCACTGTCACACTGTTGATGGGACTGCAAGCTTGTACAGCCACTCTGGAAAGCAGTGTGGAGATTCCTCAAAAAAACTAGGGATGGAACTACCCTATGACCCAGTTATCCCACTCCTGCATATTTTCCCAAAAGAGCTAGAATTGGCATACTACAGAGACAAAGCTGCATCAATGTTTATAGCAGCTCAATTTACTTTAGCTAAACTATGGAATCAACCCAGATGCCCCTCGCTGGATGAGTGGATTAAAAAACTGTGGTATGTATGTATATATATGTATAAATATATATGTGAGTGTGTGTGTGTGTATAAAATGGAGTTCTACTGTATTAGAACAATATGGCATTTGTAGCCAAATGGATGGATATGGAAAAAATTGTGCTGAGTGAAATATCCCAAAAACAGAGACTTAAGGGCCAAATATTTTTTCTCATATGTGGAAGCTAGAGTAAAATCTAAGACAGATTGAAAGTTAGCTAAGCTCAAGAAAATAAAGCCCACATAGGTGATTTTTCCCATAAGCAGGGGGAACCATAACTATGAAGCGGGGATGGGGGGAAGATGGGAAGAAGGTTCAGGATTTCGAATCACTGATGTCATTGATTTATTTGGGAGAAACAGAGATCATAAACAATTTTGGGATTTGTTAGAAAAATTTGTGCTCAAGTGTGCATGTTAAAAGTTCAAAGACTACCATGAGTTTGGGGAATGGATGAGGGAGTGTAGATCCTGGACTAGGATCAGCCTTAACTTACTATCTCTATGTCAGTATCCATGTATGCATGATTATGTAACAACAATTCCCTCCAAATATGTAAGACTGTGTTGAACAGATTAAAAAAAAATTTTTTTTTTTTAAAGAGAGAGGGACAGTGAGAGAGACAGAGAAAGAGAGAAACAACTTTATCTAGTTTTTCACATGGCCTTAGTTGCTCCAACACTCAGTTGTGTACGTGGTGCTGGGGTTTGAACCCAGTTTCTCATGCTTGCCAGGCAAACACCGAAACTGCTCAGCCACCGCTCCAGCCCCAATAAATGTTAAAAGAGTTTAAATGTTCAAAGAGTAGAAACAATATGGATTTCTAATTAGCAGAGGAATAAAGGGAATGAAAAGAAAGCTTTGTCAACTAGGTATGAGACAAAGAAGGGAGCAGGAAAGTAAAAAGAATGGCTGGCAGAAACATACAGTGTGAGGGTAGTAGTAATTGTAAGTGGATATCATATCCTTATATTTGAAATATTTCATAAAAATACTGAAGCAGCAAGGTTGGGAGAACAGAATTACATTTTAAGAATGTGATTTCTTAAAAACATATGTCAAGGGGCTGGAGCAGTGGCTAGGTGGTACGGTGCTTGCCTGGCATGCACAAGGATGCAGGTTTGAACTCCAGCACCATGTACATAATGAAGTGTTGGAGCAATGAAAGCCACACGAAAAACTAAATAAAATTGATTCTCTCTCTCTCTGTCTCACTGTTCCTCTCCCTTAAAAAAAAAGTAAAAAAAGTTATACTTGTAAAACAATGACAAAACACATTTTCAAAGCAACTTTTAAATTTCTTCTAAAATTTTCATTGACTAATTCTTTGTCTGCTTTGTTTTTTTTTATTATTAGCTGTGGTCAGATACACTTTTTTTTTTTAAGAGAGAGGGACAGTGAGAGAGAGAGAGGGAAAGAGAGAAACAATTTTTATTTTTAGTTTTTCATGTGACTTTCTTTGTTCCAAGACTTTGTTGTGTACGTGCTGCTGGGGTTTGAACTTGGCGTACTCATGCATGCCAGGCAAGTGCCATAACCACTGAGCCACTGCTTCAGCCCTACACTTTTGTTTTTATTGTTGACGATTATATTGATGTTAATCTTTGTTCTCTCCACGTACTCTTAATTTGTCTTCACACACTCAGGGTCTTAAAGCTGAAATTACTTGTTTGCTCAGAATATTCCTCTTTTTGTTTTATCTGCTCCTCCCAAAGGCTTTTCTCATTTCTGTTGAGTTTTTAGAAACCTGGAAAATGTCTCAGCTTCACTGTAGTGGATAAGGAATTTATTCTCCCTTGCCAAAGCATGAAAATCTTTATCTTTAGTTGTAAAAACGATTCTTTTGTCAATGAATATCAGGCATCTACTACCTATTATTAGACTAAATATTTTGGGTTATAAAAATGTAAAGCAGATTCACAGACATTTAATTTTTCGTTGAGATGAGATAGCATGTGTTCTAGAGGACTTCCAGTTTACTGATGAGTACATTTGAAAAATTGATTTTGATATCATTTGTTTGAGTCTTGCAGATAATTCAGGTGGATTATAGCAGAACTTTAAATAATTTGAAGAACACCTCAGGAAGAGGTTTAAATGTTTAGAAATGGTGGAGAATCAAAGAGGAACACTGTTGTAGCTTGATGCTGGGGTGGGTGCAGGTTGGTGCATAAGGCTTGGTGGCCTGGAGAGATGTTTTCTAGGTGGGCCTGTTAGGATGGCTGTTTGGAGGAAGGTAGGGAATAAAATGTTTTTGGGCCAATAAACTATGAACATTTTAGATTCCACTTAAGATTTTGCCTTAGTCTGTGCATTTATATACGTAAGGTTATCTTTGCCTTAATTTCCTTTTCGCAACCATACTTCTTTTTAGGTGACTCCACTACCTTGGGTGAATATATATTCCCTGTGGTTAAGACCATGGGTTTCATAGTTAGATTGATATGGATTTAATTCCAGGCATGATTGCTGCTTACCTGTGAGATCTGGGGCAAACTAAGTTAGTGTGTTTTCTGTCTGTAAATGCAGGTAACAGTTTGTGCCTCATCCTAAATTATTTTGAGGATTAAATATGATAATGTTTATGACAGGCTTGGCACATAAGTAGAATTTACTAATAAATGGAAACTAGTACTCACTGGGTTCCAACCCCTGTGGTGAGAGTGCTTGCATCTCTAATTTTTAGCACTGTATCAACATAATTTCCCTACCATACTGCCTGACATGTAACAGATGCTCGATAAAATATGAATGAATGCAGGGGAATCCTTTCCATGTTTAAGGCTATCATACTTTTTGGGCATAAACTTTTTGAGAAGTAGATATTTCTTTTACCCTACTTTACCACATGTCTTAACTTCAGATATTTATTTTTATGTAATGTATACTGGCATAACTCTTAACTTATTAAGGTATTGACAGAATGCAAAAAAGCAGTATTAGATTGTTAAGAATTCTTTTCTCAAGACTGAAAACTATAGCAGCAATCTCTTTAGAGTCCACTAGATGGCAGTACTTTCTCTTTTGATGGAAAAAAATGAACTGGAATGGAATCTAAAAGGATCAGATCTTTTCAAGTGAAGGAATTCTTAGGAATATCTGAAATAGCAATTTAGTGATACATTTCACAAAAGCAGATGTGTAAGGTAATCATCTCAAATACATAAGCAAACTGAGATTGAAGATTTAGGGACAATAGCGGTATCAGAATCTGTTTTAAGAGCCTGTACAAATGAAAGGTCCTTATTTTATGTTTTTCTATGTACGGTACTTTTTTTTAAGAGAGAGGGACAGTGAGAGAGAGAAAGAAAAAATCAGTTTTTATTTAGTTTTTCATATGGCTTTCATTGCTGTGATACTTCATTGTGTATGTGGTGTTGGGGTTGGAACCCGCATCCTTGCAC
>PVKS010032746.1:0-15264 GCA_004027875.1 Aplodontia rufa | reverse complement strand
TTGCAATAAAGCAGGAAGTGGAAAATTGAGGGAGAGTCTGGCTAATTTAGACAACAAGACCCCAGTTTCTCTTTAATTATCTGGAGAGTTTGCAAACCTCAGAGCTGAATAGGTAGCGATCTCAGTTCTGTGTGTCAGGATAAAAAGTTTTCAATGAACTTGTGTATGTTTTGTAATTTTTTTTCACTCCTGTCCCCACCACTCACAAAGCAATATGGACTTTCTGTTTTATGCCCTGCCCTCAGGGTAGGATATTACAGCAAAAAAATGCATTGAGGAAGATTGGGTGGCTGCACAGCCTTGTATTTCAAAACACACTTCTGAAGCCCTTAGAGAAGCCAGTTGCTTTTAAAAGAAAAACCTTTCTCTACAAGAGCCTGGGAATTTTGAATAGTAAAAAAATATATATATATATATTTGCATTCAATAATGGATTTAGCAATGAAGCGCTCTCTTCATTCATTTCCTAGAGTACTGGGAAAGAAGAGAGAGCCGTGAAGAGGCTGGAAGAGAGCATACAGCTAGCCTGTTAGTGTCCGAAGGCTCCTTGGAGTCCACCTAGGTAGGGGGTCAGTCGGCAGAATCTAGCAGCTATTGGGAGCTGAACCATTTGAATGTCCCAAACTATCGTCTCTACTTCACCAGCTAGCATTCTCAGTCACAAATGTGCGGCAGCCAGTGACGAGCCTGTGGGTCATCCTTCAAGAGAGACATCATTTAGCACCTTCCCAAATATGCTCAGTAGTATCTGAAATATTCCATGAGCCAACTATCGCTTGTCAATGGCCTAAGGCAATCAGGAGACCCCACAATCCTGAAGATAAGAAAGTTGCTGATGTGGAAGATGGGAAACACTGCTCTAGAATGGGTGAACAAACTTGTTTGAGATACACCCCCTTAAGCCCTTCCAGTAGTGAAAGTGCCCCCTTCCCCTCTCACATTGGCCTATGGAGGCCAAATCCACAAAACCAATTGTAAACCTGAAAAATATTAATCCTTTCTTTAAAAATACTGCACTTTCTTTCATCTACAAGTGCTCACATGCTTTTACCTGCTATTTGGATCTGGAATGTCTCCCAAATCCTCTTGTGTCCCCGGTGCAGCAATGTCCAGAGGTGGAGATTTGGGGAAGGGATTGGATCATGATGGCTCTGACCTCATGGGGGATTAATCCACTGATGGTCAATTGGACTGCTAGGATGTAAGACCTATTTGAAGGAAGTAGGTTACTACAGGTGTGCCCTGGAAGGGTTTATCTTCTCCCCGCCCCTTCCTCTTTCTCCCTGCTTCCCTGCTGCTTTGAGCTCAGCCCCTTTCCCCCACCATTCCCTTCTGCCTGACCTCAGGTCCAACTTTGGACTGAATCCTCTGAAACCATGAGCCAAAGTAAATCTGTTTGTTTGGTTTTTTTCTTTCAGGTATTTTGGTCACAGGATAAAAACCCAACTTACACAAAGGTCCTTCTATTCCAACACAAATAGCAAGATGGAGACCAAACTTTCCAACTGAATTCCTTTTGGATCTCAGTATACCACAGACTCTGAAGATTCTTGTGAACTCACTCTCAAAGTTCACCTTCCACTAAAACAATGACTTGACCTCACAGACCTCAGTTTACCTGTCTGTAAAATGAAGGAGTTGAGCCAGATGGTTTCTATAATCGCTGAATCCATGATTTCCTGCCTTTGGCTACACTTCAGTAGAAATCTTTCACTTTGATTTTTTTTTTCCTGTCTCCAGGTTTAAAAGCTGTGAAACTAATTGGCAATCATCAAAAACGATTGAAAAATGCAGAGGAAAAGAAAGTTGTATCCATCCAAGCAACCTGACTCTTCCATCTGTCACCAATGACACAGCTAACAGCTGGAATTCCCTTGACAATGAGTCCCCCTATTGCCTTGGAGACCAGGCCGCCCCACACCTCACTGGTGGGTCTGTGGGAAACAGAAGACAGGAATATAAGCTTGACATTCCTTGTCAAGCTGTCACTTCAGGGTTGACTGAAGAGTCTTCCTGAATGTAGGCCATGCCTCAGTTCTCCTTTCACACTCGTTAGTTTGGGGATTTTCTTTGATGCCCTAGTGACTCTTACAGTTGAAATGAAAACCTACAGAAGCCAGAGGTCATGAACAAGATACCATAGGCCATGTTAAGTCTATAGACATGCTTTATTTATTTATCTTAAATAGTTTAAAGAGTATTTAGGGTCTTAATGCTTGTTAAATTAATTGTCAAAATTTGCCAAGGAGCGAAAGGCCTAGCAATTCTATTTATCTCAGGGGCAAAGAATAGAGGCCTCTATTCCACTCAGTTTCCACCTGTTTGACTTTCCACAGTCCCTGTCTAATCCTGTTGACATCTGAGTTTGTAAACCCTTTGCTTAAACACATATATAGAATAAAGTCCATCTCCTTCAGAGGCCTGTAAGGTTCTACACCCTCACAAAATTAGATAATTTCAGGGAAATAAATCAAATATATTTTTTTTAATTTCCTGAAAGGTCCATATCTTCTCCATGGTAAAGAAACACCACTTCACTGAAACAGGACCGGAAGCTCTTCGCACAAGAATAGTTAGCAATTTATGCTGAGATTCCTTAGGATATTTGGTAAAAAACAAGCCCAATGGAGATCAAAGCCAGGCTTCCAAAGGAGAAGTAAGGATCTTCCAGGAAGATCTTACAGTGTCTCACACCCACTCCCCCATTGCTGACCCCTCCCACCAACAAGCCTCACCCACCACAGATTGTAGGCCTAATTACATCATTTTCTAATTATCTGATTAAAAATCAATCAATTTTTCTCACCTGGGAGCTTCGCCAGTTTGGGGGGAGACACAGCATCATCAATAACTAGCTTGGAGTTTGCGCATAGTGAGTGCTTAGTAGTTGGATTTTCAAATTGTTTGAGGGCTTCTTAGATAATTGTCACAGCCCCTCACCCACGCCCTCAGGGCGATTCCCAGGACACAGGCTTGAGCACAGTCCAGTTACAAGCTGATGCCTGTAGAGCAGTTCTCCTTCCGGGAAGCTCCCTCCCAGGCTTCCACGTCAGTGGCAGCCCCAGTTCAGCTCTTCCTTTTCCCATCATCATTCAGTCCTGTTGCTCTCAGGCTTATCAGCCTCGACGGCCAATATATCACCTATGAGATAAAGTTCAAATCATTTGGCAAACATGCAAGGACCTCACTATCCCACATTACCAATCTACCTCAAATTTCCTGCTCCCTGTCCCCCTATTTTCTTCCTCCACTCTCTGCCCTTGGGAATTTGCAACGCCTCAGCAACCCAGAATGTGGGGCCAGGTTGGCCAGAAGAGCCATGTTTCCAGTCGGCTGTCTTTTCCCCTGTTGTTTGCTCGGCTGGAATGCACTTTCCCCTTCTCTCCATCTGGTGCCAGCAGAACATGTGGCTGAGGCCAACCGCCCTGGCACAGGCACAGTGTCTGGGCTGTGGGGCCAGTGCCTGAACAGACTGGCATATGCCTGTAATATGTGTGCTGATGCCCAAGTGTGCCCCTACAGTGGCTTACGCGGTGAAATTAAGGGTTAGACAGGCCATCACAACAGCAGCGGGTAGGGATGTCTCTAATGGCATTGACAGGAACAGTGAAAGCCAAAAGACATGCTTGCGAGCTCCTCCATTTTTTTTTCCCCTCTGGTGTTTGAAATCAATACTGAACCATTTTGGACATAGGTAATCCCTCAAAGTTCTAGAAACATCTATAAACAGGATGAAATGAGAGGATTGCAGATGGATGTACTGATTCCTACTACCATGGGCAATTAGAAGTTTCAACGATAAATATGAAAAGGAAATCATCTTTAGCCCAGCCTGAGAAAGCAGAGGGCATCCCATGTGAAGGTTCTCTCTGCACACTTCCAGCCTCATCCTGAAAAAGAAACTTAGGAAGCACTATATATTCCAGCCAACTGTGGTGTAGAGAAATTCCATTAAAAAGTGAAGCTCATATTTTAGAGCACTTATTATGTGCTAGGAAATTTGCTAAGAACATTACAAGCTTGATCTCATTTCATCTAAAAGCTCACGAAACAGCATAAGTCATGCTGTTCTGCCAGAGACTAGAGTTGCTCCTGTATCTGTAACCTGGAGACCCTGTTTGAGTTGCACAAAGCTATAGACAGTGGTAAGACACACAAGACAGCTCTTGGACATGGCTTTTATTCTCTTTTATTGGCCTGTTCAAGCCTTTTCCAAGAGGGAAGGCTAGGACTCTGAGGTCATGTTGCTGCTACCAATTAAAAACCTGAAACCAAATGGTGCAAGGGAGGCAAGTAGGCTAAAGGAATTATCAGAGGGAGGACAGGAAGGTCACAGGTCCTTCCAAAAGGGCCTTTGAGGATGCTCCAACTGTGCTGTAGACCTGATTTGCCCTTAAACACATACCCTTCATTCGTGTGTTTAACAACTCAAGACTAGGCATCTCTCTGCTCAGGTTTGCTTGACAGCTTTGCAATCTATAAACTGGAGAAAGATAAGCAGAAAAGGAGAGAAATCATGGTTTTCCGTGCACAGCACTATACAGGCATTGTGGGAGGCATCACTGCTTGATTTATCTCGATAGATCTCACAACTGTACCAGATGTAGGGTATTTATACATATTTTTGGTGGGGAAGGTACCAGGGATTAAACCCAGGGACACTTAACCACCAAGCTGCATCCCCAACCCTTTTAATTATTTTTATTTTTTAATTTTGAGACAGGGCCCACCAATTTGCTGAGATTGGCTTTGAACTTGTAATCCTCCTGCCTCAGCCTCCTAAGCTGCTGAGATTACAAGCATGTGCCACCACACCTGACTACTAGACACTTATTTTAAAGGACAAACAAACTGAGTCAAAGAGAGTTCCCATCCTACCCCAGCTTTAGGACTTTCAGGATCTGGGGCAGGGGTGCTTCTGATGTGCACTCAAAACCAACTGGCCAAGGAGAGAGGAAGCAGGGAAAGGACAGACTTATGAGGTCCTGGGGTGATTTGGCTAGAGGACCAGATGATTCATTCTCATCTGAGTCATTATGAAGCAGTACAGCAAAATTATCTATCGCCTACTAAGCATTATTTTAGGTACTTGACTGCATCACAAACAAAATAGATATAAATCGCTGCCCTGGTAGTGCTTTCATTCTTTACCCTGGACCATCTTAGAGACAGCCTTTCTGAGGTCATCATTCAAGATAGGCAATAGCTTTCCTCCTGCTACCTGTTTCTGTTACATTTCAGCATCTGAAAAGATACATCCATCTTCCTTGACTATGGATGCCTAAGAGGAGGAGCTTTTCAAAGGAAGCCGCTGCCAGCTCAGGTCTACTTGCTCCAAGTTCACACAGCCTTGCCCTTGGCAGCCAGGTCTCTGATCTTGTGCTTTCTCTGTGGAGAATAGCTCCAGCTATTTCCCTTCCCTCCTGCTTTTTACCAGGTGGAAATCACATACTTTATGTTGTACCAACTGCAGGTAAGGTACACCAAGTTCTTTAAGGAGGACCCTTGCAACCTGTCACTCCGTCTAATTCCTGTGGGGAGCAGACAGAGGCCAATGCCACAGCCATCCACTTTCCCAAGAGAAATTCTCCTCTCCAGGCCTTTTCAACTTTCACCTTTTCATAGATTGTACACCGACACTGACCAATTTCAAGCACATGTGACTTTTTTAAAGGCACTGAAAATGTGACTGAGCTAATCTGAGATGTTCTATAAGTGCAAAATACAAACCTGATTTCGAAGACTTCGTGCAAACCACCCCCCCAAAGTAAAATATCTCTGTAATATTTGTATATCTTCTCAATTTTTATATTGACTGTACATTGAAATGATCATCTTTTTTGCAATGTATTATTAAAATTACCAGGCATGGTGGCACACTTCTGTAAACCCATCAGCTGGGGAAGCTGAGACAGGAGGATTGCAAATTCAAGGCTAGCCTCAGCAACTTAGTGTGGCCCTAAGCAACTTAGTGAGACTCTGTCTCAAAATAAAAATAAATAAACAAAAAGAGGCTGGGGTTGTAGCTCAGTGGCAAAGCAACCCAAGGCTCAATCAGAAGTACCAAAAACAAAAACAAATAAAATTGCATTATTAAAATTATTCCTTTAAGGGGCTGGAGAGGTGGCTCAGCGGTTACGGTGCTTGCCTAGCATGCGCGAGGACCCGAGTTTGAACCCCAGCACCATGTACACAACTGAGTGTTGTAGCAACAAAGGCCACATGAAAAACTAAAGAAAGTTGTTTCTCTCTCTCCTTCTCTCTCTCTCTCACTGTCCCTCAAAAAAAATTATTCCTTTAAAAAATTTTTAAAGAAGTACCACTAAAAAACACAGTTACTTATGTGTCTCCCACATATTTTGGGGGGTAGAATTATGGATGAATGATGACTATACTGAAAGAACAGTCTTCACAGCTTGTCCTGCATTTTTGGCCTGGCAATTCAGCTGAGATTGTGCAGAACTGGACATCTATTATATTGATCTAGGTCTTCATGGGGCTCAGTCTTGAAAGAAAGTTGTCTTATTACACCATTTTACATATGCATTTCTCTGGAGAGAACTGAAATAGCTTTCACCAGATATTTTTGAAGGTTTGTTATTGCCTCTCAAAAAAAAAATCAAAAACAAAAATAAAACGAAACAAGGAAGAATTGTTACTTAGTGTAATCCTACTATATCCCAGGGTCTGTAGAACCAGCGAGCATTAAAACACAGGAAAAAGAGAAAAACAGCAGATCCTCTTCTGAAAGCCCAGTAATACTCCCAAGAATTTTAAGAAATGCAACTACCTACAGTCTGCCATCCACAGATGAAACCTCAGGACTAGAACTCAATTTTTCCCTCTCATTTGGTGTATTTCAGAGTTTTACCATCTTCAGATACTAGATTTCATTTATTTTTTATTATATTGTTATGGTTTCTTCCCAACTATAAAGGTAATGTAACTATATAATCCAAAAGAGGAACAGAGACAACAAGAGGGAGACAGAAGTAGAAAAGGAAAAAAAATAGTTTTATTATTCATAGCATTGGGGTAAATGAATCTGGGTTCATTGGGGGGATCTTTCTTTTGGTTTCTGTGTACACATGGGTTAGACACTTGACCCCTGGGCCTGTTTGCTCTTCTGTAAAATTTGATAATCATGCTACATCAGAGAATTTTTTGAGAACCGAGAGAAATGATTGGAAGAATTTTTAAATTATTATTTCCATTTCTCTGATCTCATCAACCAAACACAAGCACTGATTATATTTTTGTATATTTCCTTTCACATATTTTTTCAACTAATAGAATTTTGATAGTAGTGAACAGGATATAGACACGACTTTTAGCATGCTTTTTAAAATTTCTAATTTGAAATAATTTTAGATTTACAAGAAAGTCACAAAAATAGAATTCCTGTTTATCATGCATCTAGCTTTCACTATTGTAACAACTTACACAACCATAGCACAATTACCAAAACTGAGAAATTAACACTCATCCAATATTTTTAACTAAACTTAAACTATAATTTTTATATAGATTTCACCGGGCATTCAACTAATGTCTTTACAATTGATATATGTCTTGGGGGAGATGCTTTGAGGCTGTTCAAATATCCTGATTCTTCTCAGCCTTTGCCCATGAATTTTAGCACCATCAGTGAGTGTATCTTGCCTCACTGTAATGACTATTTTTAAAGCATTCTAGTGAGGATTTTCTATTTTTTTCATTCTGTCTACATCTATTCCTTGGGAGTGTTCTATAAAGAAGAGCTGTCACTTCTTCCACAATTATTGGTTCAACTATTATTATTTCACTGTGATATAATTTTATTATCCACTCTTGTTAATCATTTTGTTGCTAAGGTTGTCCCAGTTTTTGGCCTTTGGGGTTTTGTTAGTTTGGGCCCTGTGCCCTTTTAACATGTCCTCACCTTGTTCTGAACACATTCTATTTCTTGGCACTACCAAATACTCCAGGTCCCTGTCCTATTTGTCCCTGCCCCAGGTATTTTTTTTCCAGTTTCTTTCCCACAGGTGTGATGGATTGCCACCAGTGTCTTCCCACAGTTGTGATGGATTTCCACCAGTGTCCAAGGGCCATTCCCTCTGTTCTTTTCCATCCAGATTAGGTTTTCTTTTCCAAAGGAGAGATAGGGAGCAGGCTCTAGGAGGAATTTTGTGCCTCTCCCATAGCGAATGCTTTTGGTTTCCCCTTGGCCAGCACCAGGATGGATGTCTTCTCAGGACTCTTGATGGATTTAGGAAAGAAAATCTTCCCCAAGGACATAGATGCTCCAAGTGCCTGCAGTCCCTAGGAGCTTTGTCCTGTCCCACCAGCCCACGTGGGCTCCATCAATTTATCAACTATTCTAGCACCTTCTTGCTGGTGTGTAGCAGTAAGCACCCTGCCTATTCCTAGATTTTTGGTGAGTTGGTTGCTCCATAATTTTAGCTATCTCATGGCTTCAAGAAAACTTGAGAACTCATAGTCAGTGTGCCTTTACTCTTATTCTAAGAGTTGGAATGATGTCCTTTCCAACTCTGTTTTGCTAGTGGAACCCGAGAGACCTAGTGTGTCTTAGAAGCTTACATCCGTTCATCTTGGCAAATTTCCTGCTGCAGTGGGTCATGGGCCCAGTCCTCATTAGCCCAACCTTCCTGCTTAGTAATCATCCTACAAACACTCACAACTCCCTGAGTGCTCTTAGGCTGAACTTTTTGTAATTACAAATTTGGTTAACCTTTGGACCTCTCGAATTCTTCAATAGCTGCTCCTCATTATGCAGTAGAAGTCCAGGGAATCGTAGAATAACATCACTAGCTCTCGGGGCAAATGTGGCACAAATAGGTGCAGGGGGAAACCATTACTGTATCTCAACCCTGCCAGAACACAGTAAGTGCTGGGCAGAGAAGGGGGAGGAAATCCAAAATACTTTCTTTTGATGGCTGCTGAGTGCCTACTATGAGGCAAGCACCCAGTAGGCAAGGGGGCTGCATGGATTGAAATGACATGGGTCTTGTCTCCACTACCTCAAAGAAAACAAATTATTACAATAAATTGTGATAAATGCTATACCAGAGGTATATACAATAGGTAAGCAATTATCTTTCCTGGGCAGTTCTCAAAAATCAGAGAGGAGGGAAAGCAGACCCTAAGATAAGGATTTGAAAGCAAGTAATTTATTTTGGAAGTGATTCCCAAAAAGCACCAGTAGGAAAGTAAGAAGAGAGACTAGAAAAGAAAGGAAACTAATAAGGCTGTTTATCAGGGGAGAATCCTGCTGGAGTATCTGGTAGACAGTGTCCAACCTTGGAGTTATTCTGCCCAAAGCCATCCTGCTGGTTATTGGTAAGGACTGCTGAGGCCAGGGGGAGGGACATTAAGTGAACTCCCCTGTGTTTGCAGTGAACCTGGCACAGGCGGAATGGATTCTGCAGCCAGAAAGTGCTCTAAGGTGTAGATACTAACTCTCATACACACTAGCAGTTGGAAATTAGGCTGATGCATAAAATCTGGGAAGATGCTGACATGATCAAGTATTAGGCATGGCATTTGAATTGAGCCTTCTTGAAGGACCAGTAGTATCCAGAGGTCAAAGACATCAGCTGAGGATGACAGAAAGCTGTATTACAATGTGTTCAAGAAAAGGGGCGCAGTCTGGAGGGGTATGCTATGTCTTGGATTGGGTTTCATTGTGTCCCCAAAAAGTTCATGTGCTCAAAACTTGGCCACCTATGTGGCAATGTGGGAGATGTGGAACCTTTGATATATAGGGTCTACAGGGAGGTAATTAGGTCATTGGGGCTATGGCCTCAGAAGGGATTAATGTAACTCTTGCAGGACCCCAGTTAGTTCACATGAGAGAAATTTGTTATAAAAAGAATGATCCTAGTCACTGAATCTGGGTTCCTGTCTCATCCTGTGATCTCTTTCACATGCATTCCCAGCATTGTGATGCTGTCTGCTATGAGGCCTTCACCACAAGCCAGAAGAAGGAGCTGCCCAATCTTGACTTTCTAGCCTCCAAAACAATGAGCTAAAAAATATTTCTTTTCTGTATTTAGTACCCAACCTCAGGTAACTTGTTATAGCAGCAGAAAACAGACTAATAAGAATAGAATTATTAGAGATGTGGTAGGAAAAGACAGCTTGTAGAGGACTTTATATTTACTCTGTAAGAAAGAGGCACTGTCAGAAAAAAAGTAAAAGGGTGGGGATACAGCTGAAGGGGAGCATGGCTGAGAATATATTATATTGATGTGTTTCTCTGTCTCTTTCTCTGTTTCATATGCCCATGTCTACTCCCACATATGTTTTCAGAATGCCTGTGTTGTGTCTTATCCCATAATAGGACTTGGACTTCAAAAGAAAATAAGGCAAGATCTTATCCTTGAGGGCCTGACATGACTGCAGTTTTCTCTATTTCAACTTCAAAGAAGAGACAGTCTCACTCTTTTCTTTACTCCCAGAAAGCCGAAAGCATGTCTTGCTCAGAGTGGATCCTCAATATGCATTTGTGAAGGAATGCATTAAAATATGCCCTTACCCTTCAGCAATTAAAGCAGAAAGGAAAAAAAATTAAGAAGACCCAAACTCCAGTCCTAGCTCTGGCATAATTAGTTCCAGGAAAGTTGGCTTCCTCTTCTATAAAATGGAATAATAAAGCCAGCCCTGCAGCAAAATTATGGAGGATAATAATACTAACATTAATGAAGCTTGTTGGCATATATGAAAAACTGTTTTGAGAATTTTACAAACATTAAAAGAATTAAAACTCCAAGTCTCCTGTGAGTAAGGTGTTATTGTCATTCTTGTTTTACAGATTTGGAAACAGAGGCACAGAGAGGTTAAGTGCCTCACATAAGTGACAGAGACAAGATGTGAATCCAAGGAACCTGGACTGATCCCTGCACTCATGACTCCTAATCACACTCATTCTAACCAATGACACACTGTACGTAACAATAGCTTTATTCTGAGGCAAACTGTAAAATAAATACACTATCTGGTCAGACCCCTAGCTTCCCACAGTCCTCTCTCCACCCAAATGTCCTCTCAGCATAGAATCCCAGGGATTAGTGCTACACCTGCCCAACCTGTCAAAATCCATCTGCCTTGGTTGCCATCTCTTAAGATGCTACTTTCTATGTAAAGAGAGCTAATTTAATAAACTACTCTGTCTCCTCTCCACAAGCCAATGAAGACACTGTTAAGATATTCATGGTTATATCTAGAAGGGACTTCAGAGGCTGTATAATGTAAAACTTCCATTTTTACAAATGGGGAAACTGAGCCTTAAAAAAGTTGAGTGATTCACCAAAGTTTGTGCAAAAGGTATATAGTTACTGGTATATAGTTACTTTTCCCTAAGGTCTAAATCTTTCACCCACCTTCGCTGCCTACGCAGAGCCTTCTCTTCTCTGAGGTCCAGCTCAGCTCCCCCTGCTGGATGTCTTCTCCATTGCCCATCAGAATCCATCTCCTTTTCTTTGCGCTCCCACATCGCAGCATTCCCACACCACAGAGATTGCTCAGCACTTACTCTGCTCTTGACAAGTGGAAGTCATCCTGCTCTGCTATGAGTGCTGGGGACTCCAGAGTGGGTGTCGTTAGTTGGATGGTCAAGGGAGGCCCCACTGTTAATGTGGTCCTTAAAAGAGATGAGAAGCCACCCTCAGTGAGTATCATTCCAGGCAGGGGCACTGCAAATGCAGAGGATATGGAAAAGACCTAGTGGGGCGAGTGCAGTCATAATGAGGAGACCAAGGTGAGTGGAGAAGAGTCAGCCAGGCAGGAGAGAGCTAGCAGGTTAGGCATAGAGAAGTTCCGATCTTACAGGGCCTTGAAAAGATTTGGTCTTTACTCTGATACAGATGGGAACCTTTGGGATGTTTTAAACAAACAAGTGACATAATCGAACTCACCCCTTATAAGAATATTATGAGTGCTATGTGGAAACCATGGTGGATGGTGGCAGTGGGAGGTGAAGAAGGAACAAAAAGCCAGTTTGAAGCTATTGTAATAATTCAAGTGAGATAGGACAGTGGCTAGGTAAGAGGGGTAAAGACGGACATGATAATGTGGCATGGGGTTCTGGATATAAGGAACAGCCAGCAGAATTTGTTAAGGATGTGAGGGATGTGGGATACAAGGGGAAAAAAGAGGATGACTAAAATTTTTTAGTTTGGGAAATTGAAAGACTGGAGTTGACGTTTACTAAATTGGCAAAGACTTCAAGAGATTTGAGAGTCAGAAACACAAGATAACTAAGGTATTTGAGATACCTAGTAGACACCAACATGGAGTTACTCAATTACATAGAAGAGATCTGAGCTGAAAGGGGAGGCATGGATTAGTTATAAAGTTGGCAGTCATCAGTATATAGGCCTATGAGTGGCATTCAATGTAGGTTACAAATATAGATAAGCAAGAGAAGTCACTGAAACCTCTAGGATCTCCAATATTTTTAGGTCATAAGAACAAAGAAGAATCAGCTAATAATGTGAACAAGAGTAAAAAGGCAGATAGGAAAAAACCAGAAGATCATAGAATCCAAGTGAAGGGGATGTTTGAAGCATGAAAGAGTGATCCACACATGCTTATAGTTCAGATCTGGGATGCCTCCCAAATGCCCATGTGTTATAGGCTTGGTTTCCAGCATGGCACTATTGCTAGCTGATGGAAACTTTAATAGATGGGGCCTAGTGGAAGGAAGGTGCCCTCAAAGGGGATTGTGGGACCATAGACTCTTCCTCCTTCACTCTTTCATACCCAGATGAGGTACATGGCTCTTCTCAGCCATATGTTGCTGATATAATGAGTTGTGCTGTCACAGTCCAAATGCCACAGGGCCAATCCATCATGGCCTGAAACCTTAGGAACTGTGAGCCAAATTAAACCTTTCATTCTTGTAAGTTGATTATCTCAGATATTTTGTTCCACTCATAGAAAACTGACACAACATGAAAGAGTTACTAGATTTTATAGCATAAAGATCACTGGTGACCTTGACAAGAAAGGTTTTGATAGAGTGAAAAAGATGAAAATCCAAGTGGTTTAAGAAATGACAGAAGGAGAGGAAGTAAGACAGAAAGAGTGGACAACTTTCCCAAGAAGTGTTGCCACAAAAGGAAGAGAAAAAAATGATTTGATAGCTGTATACTGTTGTGGAATTAAAAGACATTTTTTAACAAGTCTTTTTTAAGATGGCAGAAATCGCAGCATGTTTATGTGCATTGGAATGGCTTTGAAGAAAGGGAAAACGAATACTGGAAGAGTGAGAAAGGAAAGTTTCCTGAAGCAATGTCTGAACACATGAGGTGGATCTAGCTGATAAGGAAGAAGTTGGCTTTTAAGAGCAAGACTAGTCTGGCCCTGGGAGTGGAAGAAGAGATAGAGAGATGGGCACGATGTAAGACTTTGGATAGATATGGCAATGAGAATAGGTGAAAATCCTATTCTGCTTAACGAAAGAGTAAGCAAAGTCATTGCAGAGAGACAGGATGGGGAGGAGCTGCTGAAAGCTCGAGAAGTGTGAAAATAAGTGATAATTAAGAAAAGTGAAATAATTACAAATTAACTAATCAGAGTAAGTGGCGTTGACCAATGTAGTGGACAGCACTAAGGACCCATCTGAATTTGGTAAAACCAGCTAGCACAGTGGTGATGTTCCATTGGTGCAAGTGTGGTAGAGAGTGACAGCTGATGTAATTGAGATAGAGGTCTGCCAGGTAATGATGCTCATTGTGAATGCAAGGAAGCAATTATAGTGATGATCCACCATATTTATGCTGAATGTGAAGGGAAATAAGGCTATGGGGAAATCGTGGATGACGAAAAGTGGCGGGACTATTTGATTGGAAGAAAAAGTAAAAGTTGAAAATGAGGTATGGCATGGAACAACAATGATTATTTTCACTCACATGGTTGAAGTTAAACTGAGGTCCAAGAAGCTTAGGCTGGGTTAGGCTGGGTCTACCTTCAAGCTGCAAACTGAGCCAGGTTTCCTCCTCTATCCCTCATCCCTCTTGGGCCAACAGGCTAGTCATTGTTTTTTATCATGGAAATGGTAAAAGTGCAAGGGACAAGTTCCTCACACGCATGTGCACACATACACACACACACACACACACACACACACAAACTGCTGCACATATTGGCCAAAGTCACATAATAGAGCCAAAAGCAATGAGGAAAGGGAACTGCAAGTTAAGAACAGGACCCCAGGATTCAGAACTTCTCCCAAAATCGGGAGTCTTAGAAAGTCACACGTTATTTTTTCGTAGGCTGAACTTGCTCTTAGAATGAATGTTGAAGAGGAGAATGTTTCCCATGGAAACAGGGACAAGCTTGAGAACTTTCGGGTATTTTTCAAGTCCTTTCTTCATGCATAAGCTAGCGAGTCCCCTGCACAATTAGAAATACTAGATTAAAGATGTAGAATGGAGGAAAGAAAATGCAACAGGACCCTAGAATCCATGTGGTATCACGAGTAAAAGAGAACGTGTGCAGAGTTGCTGTATGTGGTCACGCAGGTGAGGCAGTGCGTGTCCCATAAGGTGCCACTCACAGAGATGATCACATGGACGGAGCCTCTGATGAGGATGCACTCACAACAGCCCTGAATACGAGTGGGGAATAAAAGGAAGAGAAGCTGGGAGAAGTGAACATGAATTGAACCTATTCTTGTTTCCCATGAAGCCACCTTGTCTATAACCTACATAGTGCTTTATAGTCACCATGATAATGCCAGACATTGGTAAGTTGCTTTAAGTTTATATAGTAACATTTCCAGTTCATTACTGCATTTCTTCTTATAATGACCCATTTTAATGATGAAAAAAAGAGTTGAGTATAGAGAGATGTGAAACAAAGCAAATATGTTGGCAGAGCTGGGATTAATCCAGGTCTGCTAATTGCCAAAGTCCAGCCACTCAAAAGTATGCCTTGGTTTCTTCTACAGCTTCTCCATTTTTTTTTTTTTTTTTAGTTCTGGAGGTTGAATCCAGGGCCTCACATGTGTTAAGTTTGTGTCCCATCACTGAGCTTCTCCCATATTTCAAGGCAGATTCACCCACAAACTCTTACATAGGCCAAATGCCCTGGGTCAGCCCCCACCTCAAGGCCAGGCAGTAGGGAAGCTCAAACATAACCTAGATGACTTTCCTATCTGCTTACCTATCTGCCTTTCCTGGAAATGGACTTAGAACAGCAACTGCATTTGTAGAAACAACTACAAGGTCAATCCAGCAATGGGTGCTACAATGCAATTTC
>PVKS010032745.1:0-22287 GCA_004027875.1 Aplodontia rufa | reverse complement strand
TCTCTCTCTCTTTCATACACACACATATACACACACTGTCTCCCTCTCTCTCTCTGAAGAAAAGAAAAAAAGAAAAGAAGCTATCACCCCAAAATAGAACTTTATGAAATTCTGATAATTAAAATTGTCAGTGTCAGGAAAGAGCACTTGGGAAGGATGGTAAGATTAACACACATCTTTCTCCTTCACTCTCACACATTGCTATGAGGTGGTGGGTAAAGGTTGGTATAAGAGTTGTGAAGGGCAATTTGAAAATGCATGTCAATGGGGGCTGGAGCAGTGGCTCAGCAGTTGGAGCCCTTACTGGGAATGTGCAGGACCCAGGTTCAAACCCCAGCCCCACACACACAACTAACTGTCAGAAAAAAAAAAAAAGATGAAAAACTAAATAAAATTGAGCATCTATCTATCTGTCATCTATCTTTTTTAAAAAAAAGGAAAAGAAGATGCTTATCAAAGACCTTTAAAAAATGTGCATACCCCAAAGGCGGAAAGAACCCAAATGTCCAACGGTAGATGATTAGATAAGGAAAATGTGACATATACACACAGGAAGCATTATTTATAAAGAAGGAAACGGTGACATGGATGGATCTTAAAGATATGCTAAATTAAGTAAGCCAGACCCAGAAGGATAAATATTCTCTGATTCCACCTTCGTGAGGAACCTAGACTAAACGCATTTATAGAAACAGAAAGTAGAATTGTGGTTGCCAGGGGCTGGGATGGGAGAGGAATGGGAGTTAACTATTTAATCGGTGCAGAGTTTTAGTTTGGGATGATGAAAAATTTTTCTGGAGATGGATGGTGATGATGGCTGCACAACATTGTGAATGTGCTTAGTGCTTGGAAATGGTTAGAATAGTTTATGTCATATATATTTTAAGATACACATACACAGGTAAAAGCAAAAAAAACATATCGTTGCATTCAACAATTCCTCCTGGAAATCTGTATTAACGAGAAAATTAAACAAGGCTGTGAACAGTGGTCTTCACCACGGTGGTGTTTCTAATGTAATACTGAAAAGCCCAACAATAAAGTGCTTGAAATTACTCTCGAATTCTATGGAGTGGAATACTATATAGTGAATAAAATGATGATATAGGTACAGATTCATTTATTAATATGAACAGGTTCATGATATAAATTTTTTTATTTACATGTTTTTTAAAGAGAGAGGGATAGTGAAAAAGAGAGAGAGAGAGAGAGAATAAATTTTATTTAGTTTTTCATGTGGCTTTCATTGCTCCAACACTTTGTTGTGTACGTGGTGCTGCGGTTTGAACTCGGGTGCTTGTACATGCCAGGCAAGCACTGCAACCACTGAGCCACTGCTCCAGCTCCATGATACAGATTTTTAAAATGGTTATCAAATAATATATAGTAGGTTCTCGTTTTTGCAAAGGAGAAATAAATGTGTATGTGTGCTTATAAGAAACCTGGAAGGACACACACAGTTTTTTCTTTCATACTTTCCCTTTATACTTTCCTCTTTTTTCCTGCACATGAGAGAGATTACTTCAGAGGCATTATGATGTAGTGGTTAAGGTCAGGGTCAGAACCCCTGGGTTGATGCCTGTTTCCTCATTTGTACTTTAGTTTTTGTTCTCTAACTCAGCTTGTTTTCTCATCTGTGAAAGAGGATAACAATAGTACCTGCCCCATGGGACATTGCTTTGTGAGGATTTTGACTTTGGTGAAGCGTTTAACGGTCTGACACACAGCACCAAATAGGTGCTTAAGTGTTATTCGGCAATGAACCAGAATCCGTCCACCCACAGATAAACCACTAAGGTGGCGTTGCAGCCTTAGTGATTTCTGCCAAAGTGGACTGTAAGCTTAGGGTGGTCTTCAATTCCATCACCTAATCCGCTGTATGCCTCTTAGACTTGGCCTCCCTTTAGCACCTGTTGGTCAGCACCTAATCCTGTGAGAGCTTTCTCAGCTGGGAGCCTCGTGCAGACCAGAACCAAATAGGGTGGGGACCCCCCAAAATTATTACTGTGAAAATAATGTTTCCACGTTGTTTTTGTTTGTTTATTTTTCTCTAAAATGTACCAAACTTGATAATTTAATAAGCATATCAGATTATAAAGAACACATGTTTTGGTTCCAAAAAATAATGCAGTAACTAAATTTATAAAACTCACTAAGAAAATTAATAGTGCATATGTTAGGATTTCCACCTCAACATTCCTTCCTTTCCCTTCAGAGGTCTTGCCCACCTCATTCAGGGTTTGGTTTAGAACATTTCTAGCCACCACCCCAACAGCATGGGAGAGGAGGAGGCCATCTTGGACCCTTGGGAGGTGTGAGGAAGGTGCTGGAGGACAGGTCTCTAGGAGGGTCCCAGGGCTGGCAGGGGCAAGGTATGGCTCAGTTCCTGACTCTCCTCTCCCATAGGAGCCTTCTTTGTCCCCTACTTCATCTTCTTCTTCAGCTGCGGCATCCCTGTGTTCTTCCTGGAGGTGGCACTGGGCCAGTACACCAGCCAAGGGAGTGTGACCGCCTGGAGGAAGATCTGCCCCCTCTTCCAGGGTGAGTTTTCTTTCTCCTCCTTCCATTTCATGGGGACATGCTCGTGACTACATCCTTCCATCATCCCTCCTTTCACTTCCTTTTGCTCTCATCATCCTGTTGACGGACTTCTTCATTTATCCACTCTCATCCTGCTCTAGGTGCTGAACAGGCCTTGCAGGGCCCAAGGCTTATAAAACTTGGGAAGGAGGGTGCTTCAAGAAAAATGAGACAAAATTACTAACACCAAATTAGTTGCAGAGTTTGGAAGGGGTTCCTGCAAGCGAGGAACCCTGAAGTTCAATCTTCATCAGCCTCATGGAAAATGTTTCTGAGTTTAGGGCATGGCCCCAAATGGGCCTGCACCATATAGTGACTGTGATACCAAAGGTGTACGTCATGTCTACTGAGCCCCACTGTGTCAGGTCTCTTGTAAGCACTATTCTCATCTAATCCTCCAGGAACTATCGGTTTCATTTTGTAGATGAGGAAAACGGGGTCATTCACAAATGATCTGAGTCTAGGTCAACCTGAGCATTTTCTCTCTTGGCTACACCAGGGGCAGCTTCCGTTCGTTCCTCTCTCGCTAGTGCGTGGATAGCTCCTCTTTAGTGGACTGGGCCAGTCACCTGGGGGACAGAGGGATCCCCAAGGGGTCTTCCTGTCCTTCAGAGGTTCCTTACACATTGGAAATGCAGAGAGGACTCTTCCCCTCATGCTAGTGCCTAAGAGAGCCCCAGGGTCTAGGCTATCTTGGGTTCCTTAGGCCCAGGTTAAACTGGATAGAGGTGAGTGTGGTGGGCAGCATTTTAGTCCTGGCAGGCTAGTGCCTGACTGCATTGAGAGAGAGTGAGGCCAGTTTCATGCAGTGCCTGTTGGGACCCCCAGGGGCCCCTTGTGGGCAGCAGTAAGGGGCAGAGCAAAGTGAAACTTGGCTTACCAGTTTCTATTCATTCATAAGTTCTGGGTGCTCCAAGACTTACCCTGTGTTCTGCTCTGGACCACACACTAGTGTAAATGTCCTGCCCAACTGGATCCTATTCCCTAGGTCCCCGCAAGCTCCTGGGCAGCACCAACAGGGCTAGGCCTCTGCAGAACATTACAGACTACCTTATGGGGCAGGTGGGCATTGGACGGGATGGTGGCCGTTGCTCTAGGGTGCTCAGGGAAAGGCTGGCTCAAGTGTGTGCCCCTCTGCTGGTGGGAAGGGCAAGCAGCTCACTGCCTTCTCATTCCCGGCTTAACTGTCCCACCCACTCCCACGCTCCCAGCAGCCTGTGCACAAGAGACTCAGGAAACGCACCCAGAGCTCACCAACACCGCCCTCCCCAATCTGCACTCACACGAGCGTCTGCACCACCCCAGGTCACTCCCGCCCTCCTGCCGCAGCCCGCACCGCCAAAACCCCGCCCCCTGGGCCCAGGCCCCGCCCCTCCCCTCGGGGGACCCACGTGTTTACGGGTTGATCCCTGCCCAGTGAGGTCCGCCAAACCATCGGGAGCACCTCGCGTTCAGGAGGCTGGCACTGGGGCCGCTTGTTTGTGTTTGTGTGTCTGGGTGGGTGTGTTTGTGTGCTGGAAATATCCCACAGGCTGGCCCACGGCTCCCGGGGGAGCCCTAGGCCACCAGCAGCCCCGGCCCCTCGGCTCCCGCAGCGCCACACCCTGGCCGCAGACGCGGGGGCTGGACCGCCAGGCAGGCCAGAGGTCCTGGGCCAGGATGGGGCAGGACAATGGCGAGTGCCCTCTTCCAGCAAAGGGGCGGTTGGTTCACCGTCAGCCCTCAGGGTGAGGTTGTTCTCCCTAAGCCACAGCCTACGTGGGTAGTGGGCGGGCTCTGGCCCCTGGGGAGCCCCACTCCCAACCGCTCCCCTGCTGGCCTTCCCTCCGCCTGGCTTCTAAAATGACTGTGAGGAGGTTCCACTTTTATTTATTTATTTAGTACTGGGGATTGAACCCAGTGCACTCTATCCCTGAGCCACATTCCCCTTCTTCTTCTTCTTCTTTTTTTTTTTTTTTTTTATGAGACAGGGTCTTGCTGAGCTGCTAGGGCCTGGCGAAGTTGCTGAGGCTGGCCTTGAACCTGCGATCCTTTTGCCTTAGCCTTCAGAGTTGCTGGGATTACACGCGTGCACCCCACACCTGCCACAATTGCACTTTTAAAGCACACATTTCCATGGAGGAGACCAAGTGCAGGTCACTAACCAGAACCTGCATAATAAGCCCTAAAAGGGAAGCTCAAGTCCCCACCTCTGGCAGTGAGGGACTCCGAATGCGGAGCTGGCTGCATCATGACAAGGGTCACTCTCTATTCCTGGCCGACTTTTTGTCTTTTTCTCATACCTGTTCTTGTCATTTTCCTCTCCTTACTCCTTTATTCTTCCTGCCCTTTTCAATTTACAAGTAATATACAATTATATCAGAAAAATAGGAAATGCAATAGGCAAAAAGAAAAAAAAACTTGAAAGAGTGAACTAAAATCCTGTCACTAAGAGAACTACTTGCTAACTTTTGGGTGACGATCCAGAGTTTTCTCATCAGAAATAGGTACTCTCAAATATGTAACACAAAAATGGGAGAATGGATAGGATGGTGATTTATAATCTGCTTTCCTTACTTAGAAAAGAAATGCCATCAATGGCTTCCCATGTCAAAGAACAAACCCCAACTCTAAGAAGACCTGTAGCTACATCTGGCAGCTTCTGCGTGACTTTTTTGCTAATGTTGATCTCTTGGATTCTCTTGTTGCCCCACCTCCCACCCCAACACTCACTCCGAAAGGTATTGGCCTGGCATCTGTGGTCATCGAGTCCTATTTGAATATCTACTACATCATCGTCCTTGCTTGGGCCCTCTTCTACCTGTTCAGCTCCTTCACCTCTGAGCTACCCTGGACAAGCTGCACCAATTCCTGGAACACAGGTATCCATCCTTCCAGCCCCTGGGATAAGGCCTTTGTCTTGAGGTTGGACCATGGCAGCTGGTGATGGCCAGCACATGGCAGAACTTACCTTGAAGCCAAGCCATGTGAGCTTTAGTGCCAGTTCTGCTGTTGACCCTTCTGTGGGCCCTATTACGTACCCAACACTGTTCCAAGGCTAAGCAAGGGCAACCTGGACCCAGCCCTCGCTGAGCTTACTGTAGAGCTATAGAAACAATTTAACCAGTGCAAAGCATTATGGGTGGAAGAAAAGGACAGTTAACTATGAATGAGTGGGAGGGAGAAGTGAAGGGTGAAAGAGCCCAACCTGTGAGCATCATTCCAAGCCAGGGAAGAGCAGCACATGGACTTTGTCCCTTGTCTGTACACGGGGTGACAGTGTGAGCAACTCAGGAGTGTTATCCTTGTGAACTATCCACCTGGGCTGTATGCATCTGCAGTCTAGACTGTGTCACCGTTTGTTAGGGTGGTCAGATGAGTGGCCAGGCTCAATGGGGACAAAAACAGTAAGCATAGGCCACAGGAGGAGGAGGGGATAGTCCCATGAACCTCCTGAGCAGTCTGCTTCCGGGTCCAAAGGAAGCTCTTGGGACTAGAGTGGCAGGGACCACCAGGGTCAGGGGGAATAGGATGTGGGAATATCTCCCCCCATCATGTCCCTAACACACACCCCACCTTATCCCCAACAGAGCATTGCATGGACTTTCTGAACCACTCTGGAGCCAGTCCTGAAAACTTTACTTCACCTGTCATGGAATTCTGGGAGTAGGTGCTGGACCCGGTTGACACATGCCAGGGGCCCCTAAGCAGAGAAACTTTCCATATCTGAGTTGTCCAAATTTGGAAGTCTGGGGTGCAAATTCAGATATCTGGGGTGCAAGTTTAAAACTCTCTGTGCATGCTTTCTAGCACCCATCTACCTCTTACCTCCCCAAGTCCACGTCTCTGAAGGATGAGGGAGCAATCACATCCACCCACGCGTGTCTACCTATGTAGTTACACTGGCCCCAAACCCAAAGAGGGACTCACATTTTTTCCATCCATATCCATTTACAGTCTCATGAATATCCACTCACACCCTCATATCCACCCCACACATGTCCACTGGTGTGATGGAAACAATCTCCACACCCTCAAGGGAGCTGACTGTGCCCATCTCTCCCAAATTCTGCATTCAGTGACATCGTGTTGGCAGCTTGACACTGGCCAACGTGGCAGTATTTACACCACAGAAATGGGCAGGCCCTCCACTCACACCGGCACTGTACCATGTGATCACGCACACCTCCACCTCCACCATGCCACACCAACATTCTCTCACAGGTGCAGAAACACCCTCACAGCGGCCTCACCAACATCCTCACTGTGTGCCCGTGCCCTCTCATATGCAGGCGCTTAGTTCCCTAGAGCTCTCTCTCATATGCACCCCTCGCATCTCCATCACCCCATACGTGTCTTTACAACCCAATATCTTCAGAGCTCAGTCCTTCTCGGTGATGCTCACATTCTTGCCAAACACCCTGCTTGTATAAATACTTGCTTTCCACACACTTGTTCACACCATTCTTCGTATCTCCCCCTCCCTCTCTCTCTCTCTCTCCAATAGAGAAGTCTGGATGGGTTAGAAAGACATAGATACCTATGGGATTATGATGATTTGATCTTCTAGCAGCCAGGGCCACACAGTCCACAGGTGGGAACATGGCATGGCCACTGGGGGGTGTGTGGGGAAGGACTGGGGTGGAGGAAACCTTGGAATACGAGACCTGTGGGGGTCAGTTCTAAAAATTAGGAGACTTGGTAATAGGCAAATCATCCCAATTTTAAATTTTTCCCAATCCATTAGAAGACGCGTTCTGGGCATTACCTCAGGCATCCACGACCTGGGGGCCCTGCGCTGGGAGCTGGCCTTGTGTCTCCTGCTTGCCTGGATCGTCTGTTACTTCTGCATCTGGAAGGGGGTCAAGTCCACAGGCAAGGTGAGTGTTCTGGCTCCCGGTAAGCTCTCTATGGCCCCCAAAGTCCACGGGGACACCTGGAAGGCCCTCGGGAGAACTGAAAGAAGGAGTAGTGGAGGGGAGATGCAAGGTGAGAATAGGGGAAGTATAGGACGGAAGACATTAACTCAGTACAAGGAAAGACTTTCTTTTTTAAACAAACTCTAAAAGCCCTGTTTCCATTAGCAATATTCGGAGCAAAACATGAACCATAAAAGCTCCACTGTTGGAGCTAATCGCAGCACAAGCTGCCAGTGTGATGGTGGGCTGGATCTGCTAATCCCTGTTGACTCTGTGTGGCCTCTGAATTTCTTTCACAGGCATGTAGGTGTGTGTCTGTGTCCATTGTGTGTACATATTGCACAATTAGGATCACACACTCTTACACAACTTGCTTGTTGGATTTACTAACATGGAGAAAATTTTCAGCCCAAGTCACAAACAAAACTGTCTTTGGGGTGGTGAGTTGCCCATCGCTGATGGGGTTCCAGCCAAGACTGGATAACAGTGGACTTACTATAGAGAAAATTGGGATTTGAGCTTGGTTTCCAACACAGAGAGCCTAAGATGCTGCTCCATGTATTTTTTCTTTGTTTGTTTGTTTTTTAAGAGAGAGGAATAGTGAGAGAGTGAGAGAAAGAGAGAATCAATTTTATTTAGTATTTCTTGTGGACTTCGTTGCTCCACCACTTTGTTGTGTATGTGGTGCTGGGGTTTGAACCTGCGTCTTTGCGCATGCCTGGTGAACACCGTAACCGCTGAGCCACTGTTCCAGGCCTGCTCCATGTTTTTTAAAGTCAGGAATGACAGGGTGCTGACCATTCTGATCAGTCCTACACTTAAGCTGTTCCCATAGCAGCCTCCCCTTCCCTGGGTTGTTGTAAGAATAACAGCACTTTTTTTTTTTTTTCAAGAGAGAGGGACAGTGAGAGAGACAGAGAAAGAAAGGAACAACTTTATTTAATTTTTCACATGGCCTTTGTTGCTCCAACACTTAGTGTGTACGTGGTGCTGGGGTTTGAACCCAGGTCCTTGTGCTTGCCAGGCAAGCGCCGAAACCGCTGAGCCACCGCTCCAGCCCCAATAACAGCAATATTAATGATGAGAATAATAGTAGCACTGACCATGCAGATGAGGCTGCTGCCTTGGTGAGGATCTGAGTGTGGTCAGGGACAGAGTGGAACACCCTTTGTGTGTCTCCAAGATTACTGAGCTCAGGCCACTGCTGCCTCCCCAGATCTAAGCCTGGAAATGTACAGTCTGAATCTCCCTCCAGATCCCTGTTCAAATCTGACCACTTTCTCTGTGAGAGGCAGTCGCACCCTCACCAGGGGTCATGAGGAAAGCGGCTTGGTTAAAGGATTGAGGCTTATGATCAGGTTCTGGGCTTCAGAATAGTCTTTGAAGAGTTGTGGGCAGGACACTTGCACCCTGCCTGTCCTCCCCTCCCTCGTTGCCCTGCTGATGTGTATCTCACCCCGGGCTGGGGCGTCAGACCTACCGGAATGTGTAAGGGAGGTGTGGAAATTTCATGTGCTGTCTCTCGATGCTGGAACCTGGAGGGGAGCTTCTGAGCTCTTTGTGACTGGCACTGCTGAGTATGGCCGCTGGAGACTCCCTGCCTCCTCCTGACTGCTGTGACCTTGGTCTGCTTCTCCTCCAGGTTGTTTACTTCACAGCCACCTTTCCCTATCTGATGCTGATCATCCTCCTGATCCGAGGTGTCACCCTTCCCGGAGCCTATGAGGGCATCATCTACTACCTGAGGCCAGACCTGCTCCGCCTCAAGGACCCCCAGGTGGGCACTGTGCAGGGCCTTTTACCCAGATGTCTCCTGCCCCAAACCAGTCGATACTTGAAAGTCTTCTATTCTCCTTTGGTTTAACAGCAATTGATGCCCACTGGAGAAAAATTAATAACATTGAAGAAAACTGAAAAAGAGTCAAAATTTCTTATAATCCCACCACTCAGGTATAATTTTTGTCAGCATTTTAGTATATTTCCTTCGAATCCTTTTTACTGGGTGGTCTATGTGTGTTTTAACGTTGTTGAGATAATTATATTTAAAGAGACATATCCATTTTTTTTTTACTTATGAGACTTTTCCATGCTATCAAATTCATCTGTAAATGTCATTTTAACACCTATATTATTTTTTCATTCATCTTTCATTTATTTATTCAACAAAATTGTACTGAGGACCCAGTAAGTGCCAAGAATGTTTCTAGTGCCAGGGATGTGACTGTGGACAGAGCAGACTAGTCTCTACCTGCTGAGAGCTCAAACCTTGGCCTCGGGTATCTGTTTTTTTCTCCCAGTACTGGGATTGAAACCAGGGAAACTCTACCACTGAGCGACACCCCCAGCCCTGTCTATTTTTTATTTTGAGACAGGGTCCTGCTAAGTTGCTAAGGCTGGTCTCAAATTTGTGATCCTCCTGCCTCAGCCTCCCAAGTTGCTAGGATTTCAGGCATGTGCTACTGCATCTGGCTATGTTAGCTATTTTTAAGTATATGATCATCCATTTAGTATCCACAGGAGGGTGATTCTATGACCCCCCCCATACCAAATTCTTTGGATGCTTAAATCCCTTATATAAAATGGCATAATGTTTGCATATAACCCACACAATTCTCCTATACACTTTAAATCATCTCCACATAACTTAAAGTACTTAATACAATATAAATGCTATATAATTGATTATACTTTATTGTTTAAGGAAAATAACAAGAAAAAGTCTGTTCGGTAGATGTGCATTTTGGGTGGAATATTTTGCTCTGTAGTTGGTTGAATCTATGACACTGGCTTTAGAGAAGTGTAGACCTCTTCTGCCAAAGTTTGAGGATGTCCTTCCTTGTATAGGGCCTTTGTGAGGTTTGATTAATATTTATTTTAATATTTGGTAACTCGATGGAGCCAAACAGTATCATTTTTATGGTTTTAATTTAATTTAGGTGTTTTTCTTTTTCTTTCTTTTTTTTTTTTTTTTTTGGTACTATGTGCGAGGTTGGGCATCTTCCACGAGTTTACTGGCCATGTGTGTTTCTTCCTCTAGGACTTGTCTGAGCACATTTTTTTGCATGCCCTTTAAGTCTTGGTGGTTTTCCTTTAAGTTTTCATGAAGTGGCCTCTTTGTACCAGGTCACAGCTGCCTAAGGCATGATGCATATAGCTGAATGCATGCAAGTGACTCTCCACTCTGTACTGCTTGAGTTTGCAGACTACACCTGAGAAATTCAAGAGATACACGTGCATTTGATGCTTCCAAAGTGCCTACAGAACTGAAAATGGCCTGTAAGGAGGCCACTGTGGAGAAAAAGGGATGACACTATGGGAAAAAGGACATGGGCGTGGCACTCTGGGGGACACAGAGGGGTGGGCTGGTGCTGAGGCCAGTGGTCTGGGTTCTGGTTGGCCTGGATCCAGCTCCTGGCCACTCCTTACCTGTGCCACCCCTTTCTTGCTGTCTTGTGCAGGTGTGGATGGATGCGGGCACTCAGATCTTCTTCTCCTTTGCCATCTGCCAGGGCTGCCTCACGGCCCTGGGCAGCTACAACAAGTATCACAACAACTGCTACAGGTGAGGACTGGCAGGGCTGGGACAGGGCCAAGAGTGACTCTAGCCTCTCTGGGAGCTGAGGAGGGCCACAGTCCTGGAGGTGGGCTCCAGAACCAAGGGAGTGGCCATCCTGGCCCAGGGAGTGGCATGGTGTGTCAGATTGACATTGTGGGTACCTTGGCCAGGCTAAACTTCTTTCTCCCCCACTTTCTCTCTCACTTTCCTCTCCTCCTCCTCTGACCCCTGACCTTTGTCTTTCTCTCCATTCCTTCTTCCATTGCTCTTCTCTGTGTTTCTCCTTTTGCCTTCCTCTTCTCTCTCCTCTCCTCCCCGATTGGATTCTTTCTCTCTTCCTCTCTTCTCTCTCTGCATCCACTACTCCTGCAGGGACTCCATCGCCCTCTGCTTCCTCAACAGCGCCACCAGCTTTGTAGCTGGGTTTGTTGTCTTCTCCATCCTGGGCTTCATGTCCCAAGAGCAGGGGGTGCCCATTTCTGAAGTGGCCGAGTCAGGTAAGTGCCCTGTGCTGCCTGGGTGACGTGGGCCTTTTCGCCTTTAAGGGACAATGCTTGGCACAAAGCAAGGCTTTCAGAACCACGGGAGGGGAGCAGATGAGAGGACGGACTGGCGCTGTGGGCATGTGTGAATGAGGGAACCGCTTTGTCCCCAGGGAGGAACAGTAATGGACTCACCCTGTGCTCTTGAGCCAGCCTGCAGTCAGCCCATGCACATGCCCACAGACAGAAGTGCTGGGGGAGAGGGCTCTGTTGAGGGCAGTGAGACCCTGGGGCTCCCCTGCTCATGCTGTGTGCCTGGCAGGTCCTGGTCTGGCCTTCATCGCGTTCCCCAAGGCTGTGACGCTGATGCCCTTATCCCAGCTGTGGTCCTGCCTTTTCTTCATCATGCTCATATTCCTAGGGCTGGACAGCCAGGTATGTCACCCAGCCCAGCCCTGCCCTGGTGACCCTCTTTCCAGCTTCTGCTTGTCTTACTACTTTGCCTCTACCCGTGAATGTGAGGCCTCCCCTACTGTCCGGGGTTCATTCTTGTGGTTGGTTGGGTAGCCCCAGGCCTCGAGACCCTCTTCTGTTGCGGAGGGGGTGCTGCCCTCTTGGTTCTCAAGGCTTGAGCCTTGCACATGTACAGATGTACCCTGAACATCCTCCTGCCTTCCCCCAGATGCTCAGCCCCAACCCCAGACTCCTACTCTTGCGGATAGAATAGGTCTACCCCTTCCAGTCCTCCCTGACGGGATCCCTGGTTGTGGCCAAGGGCAGGTCTGGCTTCTCCCAGATCTCTTGCTTCCTTTTTCTGCCTCTCATGCCCTCCCTTCATGTTGTTGCATAGGGCGAGGGGAAATAGGACAAGAGGGGCCAGGGCAGGGCCCAGGCGGGGGCCAGTGGCCTCCCACACATCCCCTCTCACCCCAGCTCCCCTCCTGGCCCACAGTTTGTCTGTATGGAGTGCCTGGTGACGGCCTCTATGGACATGTTCCCCAGGCAGCTCCGGAAGAGCAGGCGGCGCGAGCTGCTGATCCTCGCCATTGCTGCAGTGTGCTACCTGATAGGGCTCCTGCTGGTCACGGAGGTGAGCGGGGTGGGTGGCCCGCTTTCAGGCTCGTCACAGGGTGACATGGGGTCACTTCTGGCCTCTCTCAGCGCCACTCTTTCCTTTTCTGCTACAGGGGGTGTTGACACCTGCCCTGTTTCCCTCACAGCGCCTGGGTGTGGGTCTGCTCTGTTGGATCTGTCTGTATTGGTCATGTCTCCCTTGTCTGCCGATGACAGAAACCAAATACAAGCTGGATTAAGCAGAAAGGGTGTTTATGGGGTCAGGTAACTACGAAGTCTAGAGACACTTTTGTTTCAGTCATGGATCCACCTGCCCTAACAACACGGTCGGATCCTGGCTCCCCTTTCCTCTGGTCTTCCTGGGATATCCAGGAAGCCTAGCATCACTTCCACCTTACTTTTTCTGATCCAGCCAACTCCAGTGGAAAGAGAGCGCTTTTCCCTGAGTGTGGTGAGGGCCGGGGTCATGGCTTACTCAGGCCTGCGGCAGGGAGAGTGGTGCACCCCAGCCCAAAAGGAGGAGCGAGTTGGTGCCCGTGTCTGGGATGTGGCCTGAGGGGCCTGAAGCAGGCCCTGAGAGCTGGGTAGGACAACGCCCCTGGTGGGTGTCCAGCCCTCACAGCCTGGGCCTCTGCTTTGCTCGCTCCTCTCAGGGCGGGATGTACATCTTCCAGCTGTTTGACTACTACGCCTCCAGTGGCACGTGCCTGCTCTTCCTCTCTGTGTTCGAAGTCATCTGCATCAGCTGGGTGTACGGTAAGGGTGCAGAGTGGCTGAGGACGGGGTGGGGCCCTGCGAAGGACAGGGTGTGCCTGGGCCACAAGGCGGGGTCTTCCTATGAGCCTTTGCCGTGCTGTCTGCTTCTCTTTCCTGGGAAGGTCAGCCGTGGCCAGGCAGCCTGGCACTCGCAGCAGGGCAGCGAGAACTGGGCAATGACGAAACCGATTTCCTCGCACAGAGAGGACAGGCCAAGGACCGTGTAGAGCGTTCTTAACACAGGGGCTGCTGAGGCCCTTCGGCAGTGGAACCCTGGTCATAAGGGACCCTTGGGGCCACTCTGGGTCTGAGCCTTCACAAATTCCCACATTCCTTTTGCAATGACCAGGTTTTTGCCTGGACTTGGCCTGAATACTTCCACAGACGGGAAGCTCATTCTGTGTTTTTGAAGTAGCATTCATCATTGCGGCTGTTACACATTTTTCTCCTACTGAAGTGAATTCTGCCTTCTGTGGATTTCTACCAGCGTCCTTGGGCCCCTCGGCACCGAGAGAACCAGCAGTGCCAAGGAATGCCTTAATGCCCTGTTGTTCCCATGTCTGACTTCAGGGGAAAGAAACCTTTATTATTTATTGAGCTGTGTGCTTTGTGCCAGGCACCATATGGGTCACATCACCTGCTGTCTCACAATCTGCAGTCCGTTGTAGGGGAGCCTCAGAGAGGCTGGGCCTCTCGCCTAACCTCATACAGCTAGAAAGTGAAGTGAGCATCATCATATCCCGGGTCTGCTGGCCCCACTGCCCCAGGTTGAGGACTCAGTATTATGTCATAAGTCTCAGGGCGGAGAGAAGAAGTGGATGCCACACTTCAGGGCCTCAGGAGAAGCTACAAGTAGGAAGGTTTATTAAGTCTTCCTATTTGGTATCCTTTCCTCTCCTTGGAGATGTCTTTTACCTTCTCCCTTCAAGCCTGATACCTTCTGGTTTTTCTCCTACCCCTTTCCACATCTTGTTCTCAGAGAGGAGCTGATAAACTCAAACACAGTGAGGTGTGTTACAACTGGTTTTTTTTTTTTTTAAAGAGAGAAGGACAGTGTGAGAGAGAGGGAGAATCAATTTTTATTGAGTTTTTCACGTGGCTTTCGCTGCTCTGACACTTAGTTGTGTAACGTGGGTGCTGGGGTTTGAACCTGTGTACCTGCCCATACCGGGCAAGCACCGTAACCACTGAGCCACTGCTCCAGCCCCTACAACTGGCTCTTAACTTCAGCTTTTAGCATGATCTCTAACAGTGGGATTCCATGCAGCAGTGATCAACGGGAAGGTGCCAGAAGTGTGGGGGAGCTTTACCAAGGACTGGCTCTGCCTACAACTGGAGCAAATATAGAAACCTAAGGATATTAAACAAAACAGATAAAAATAAAGCCAGTGTTTCCACCAAGCACAAACCAACCTTAACATGCTCTCTTGGGCACTCGGAGGTGGTTCTCTTGGAGTCTGGGATCCTGACCACTGTCCCGCAGTTTTCTAGCCCTGAGTTTGGTATGATATGTGAGGGCACAGGGCCCCTTGTGGCTTTCACTTGAATCCAATCCATCTCTGCCACACAAGCATTCACATGACCACTGGGCCCCGTTTTAGCCTCACACTATCCTGTGTGATTAGGAGATTGGGGGTCTCCACTCCCTCCTTCAACAGGAAGCCAGAGATGGTACCAGCCCCTGCTCCCTGCTCTGAAGCTGGAGTGCCAGCATGCATCTCATTCACATGTTCCAGTTCCCATCCCAGGGTGGGGTGGGGAAGAGTGCACCGACAGGCCACTCTTCCCAGGACTCACGAAGTTGCTGTCACCCTCTTTCTCCCACTGGGTCTGGTCAGGGGCCGACCGTTTCTACGACAACATTGAGGACATGATTGGCTACCGGCCATGGCCACTGGTGAAGATCTCCTGGCTCTTCCTGACCCCGGGGCTTTGCCTGGTATGTGCCCACCCTGCTGCCCCTTCCCACCTTCTGTCCCAGAAGGCTCCTCAAGGCGAGGTGTGATGCCTGACTCATGGACACACACTCCCCTCCCCACCTCCTTATCTCCTCCTACCTCCGTCCTTGTGCTTGATATCCTTGGCCACGATTTGCAATGGCTGTTACATCACAGTGTGTCTAGTTTGGCTTCTGTCCATGGCTCTTCAAGTAGCCTAGGAGAGACTTTGACCCACTGTCTAATCTGCATCTGTTCCTTCCTCTTTCTAGGCCACTTTCCTCTTCTCCTTGACCAAGTACACACCTCTCAAATACAACAATGTCTACGTGTACCCGCCCTGGGGGTACTCCATCGGCTGGTTCTTGGCTTTATCCTCCATGGCCTGTGTCCCACTCTTCATCGTCATCACCCTCCTGAAGACCCAGGGTTCCTTTAAGAAGGTAGGTGGCCAGGGCACAGAAGATGGGCAGGGAGCACATACAGACTCTGCATGTGGGGCATCTTAAAGAGAAGGGCACTGACTGGTCCAATGGCTTATTTTCAGAACCATTCCTTTTATTTGCTTTTTTTTTTTTTTTTTTTGAGAGAGAGGGACAGTGAGAGAAAGAATCAATTTTATTTAGTTTTATTGTGTATGTGATGCTGGGGTTCAAACCCACGTCTTTGTGCATGCCAGGCAAGCACCATAAACACTGAGCCACCACTCCAGCCCCTCCCCAGTCCTTTTTATTTTTTATTTTGAGACAGGGTCTTACTAAGTTACCTAGGGCTTGGCTAAGTTGCCGTGGCTGACTTGAGATCCTCCTGCCTCAGCCTTCCAAGTGCTGTTATCATAGGCTTGTGCCACTATGCCTGGCTTAGATTCACCAGTTGTTAATATTTTGCCACATTAGCCTTTTTCTTTTTTACCCTTCCTCCCTGGGATTTGAACCCAGGACCTCTCTCATGCGAGGCAAGCATTCTACCACTGAGCTACCCATTCTTCTGCTTTCTTTTTTGCTGAAAAATTTGGTTAGTAGTGTGAGGACTCTTTCACCCTACAGTTTTTTTTCTTTTTTGAGAGAGAGAGAAGGGCAGTGAGAGAGAGAGAGAGAGAGAGAGAGAGAGAGAGAGAATTTTATTTAATTTTTCATTACTCTGACACTTCGTTGTGTACTTGGTGCTGGAGTTCAAACCTGTGTCCTCTCACATGTCAGGCAAGTGCCATAACCACTGAGCCCCTCAGAACCATTCTTGAAAGGCCTAGAGTGCTCGTTCTACAGAACCTGACCTCCCGCAGATCATCTGGGCAAGCTAAAAAGGGTAACCTGGGTTAAGGGTTAAGGGGGACGCAAGTCACAAACAAGAACATAGAGAGGCTAAGATACAGAAGTTTTAAAGAGCTTGCTCTTGGAACACTGGTAAGTGTGGTGCACAGGCTCCTGACTTCTTTTCTTGTCTTAACCATACCTGGGGGCACTGGAAAAGGCTTCCTGTTTAGAGTTTGGGACATACCTTCCTGGAAGAGACCGTGGTCAATGACCCACAAAGACATTCCATCTGTCAAAGTCTGTCTGTCCTACAAGTAATAGAAAACCCACCCTACAATAGCTTAAGCAAATAATTTATTTGTTTATTATTTATTTTTATGTATCAAGAAAATCAAGCTGGAGGCTGCTGGCATTTGGTTTGGCTGCTTAAAGTTGGCATTAGGACCAGACTCTTCCCATATTTTGGGCTTCCATCCCAAGCGCGGTCATCGTATGCTTCTGCCTTCATGGTCCTAAAAAGGCAGTCATGATTCCAGTCATTATGTCTGCATTCAAGGCAAGAAGGGAGGAGGAGATGGTACCAATACCAAGAGCAATAGTAACAGCAGTACTGCTAATAACAAGAAAAGCAATAGATACTTACCGAGCACGCAGTGATGGTAATAAAAAGAATAGTTGTGATAATAACAACAAAAATACACACTTATTGACCGCTTACCCTGAGCCAGGAACTGTGTTGTGAGGTGCGTTCTACTGTTATCTGCATTTTACAAATGAGGAAACTGAGGCAATTGTGTGAGCAGAGGACTTGAGTGAGTTGCCTAAGGCTGTGTAGATGACTGGGAGCAGAGCAGAACTGCAGCCAGGCTCTCTCTTCATCACTGTTACTGCCTTCTCTCTCTCTCTTTCTCTCTCTCTCTCTTAAAGCATTTCCTCTTTTTTTTTTTTGAAGAGAGAGGGACAGGGCTGGAGCAGTGGCTCAGCGATTATGGCGTCTGCCTGGCATGCACAAATATGCGAGTTTGAACCCCAGCACCACGTACACAACGAAGTGTCGTGGGAACGAAAGTCACATGAAAAACTAAATAAAAATTGTTTCTCTCTTTCTCTCTCTCACTGTCCATCTTTTTCTTTTCTTTTCTTTTTTTTTTTAAAGAAAGAGGGACAGTGGTGAGGCTGGAGCAGCAGTTCAGCAGTTACAGCGCTTGCCTGGCAAGCACGATAAGGCGGGTTCAAACCCCAGCACCATGTACACAACTAAGTGTCAGAGCAACAAAAGCCATGTGAAAACCTCAATAAAAATTGATTCTGTCTCTCTCACTATCCTTCCCTCTAAAAAAAAAGAATAATAAAAGGAAGAGGGACAGAGAGAGAGAAGCAATTTTTATTTAGTTTTGCATGTGACTTTCATTCCTCGGACACTCTGTTGTGTACATGGTGCTGGGGTTTGAACTCATGTACTCGCGCATGCCAGGCAAGTGACATCACCGCTGAGCCACCACTCCAGCCCCACTTCTTCTCTTATCTTGAAATAGTCCTTCCTTCCTGCATGCCTGGCTCCATGCTGGGCCCTGGGGACACACATGTAAGGAATCTTCTTTTCCTCCCTTGCCAAAAACATGCGCTCACCACCTCTTCTTTGCACAGCGCCTGCGACAGCTCATCACCCCTGACTCCACCCTGCCGCAGCCCAGGCAGCACACACGTCTGGATGGAGGCACCGTCCCAGGCTGCCAGCCTTCCCTAATGAAGGACGGGCCGATTACTGGGGAGAAGGAGACCCCCTTGTAGGAAGAGGCCAAAGCCTCGCTCAGGACCTCCCTCCAGCCCCAGTGAACATCCCTCTCTACCCCTGCGGCAGTCCTGCTGAGAACCTCTGGGGGAACCCAGGGCACCTACAACCAGAGGCCACCCACTGTTCTCCCAGCAATGCTCCAGGCAGCTCTCCTTGTCATCTGCTTCTGACCCAACCATCTGACTTCATGGATGAGAAGATGGAGGACCAGAGGCAAAGTGACTTTCAAGACTTTACCGCTTCTTAGAGTCAGAGTCATGACTCAGACCTGGTGTCCATGCGCTTGGGCCTGTGTCCCTCCCTTCATGTCCTGCCTTAATTTACAAGCACGTATGGACCACCTTCTGTCACCACTGGTCTTCCTTGCCTCACACTGCTTTGGGGTGGGAAGGAAGAAGGGAGTGGGGTGGAGCACTTCAGGACAGTGTCCTGGGGCACTGGAGGAATCAATGCACAGACAGATGTCACCCAGAGCCACTGCTTAGTGGTCAAAGTAACAATCTGTGGTCTGGCCAGGGTGAGTTTCATCCCTGATAACCCCCAGGCCATCTTCAGAGCATCCTCCATTCTTCACCCAGTCTGTGAGCACTTCTCCATTCTTCACCCAGTCTGTGAGCGCTTCTCCATTCCAGACGGTGAGTCCCGTGGTACACTGTGCGTAGCAGATGACCCGCTCCTGGAAGGCCTCTTCTATATCCCTCTGGTCTGCTCTATGCACCCATACTCACCCTTCTTGGATCGGTGGGGAAAGAAAGAGGTCCATGAGAAAGGGATACAGAAAGACTGTTGCTTCCTGGTGCTGGGTTGGTGAGTCCCCAGGGTCCTTGTGAACCAAGGGAGGGGCTGGCATGGTGCTCTCTGCTGCCGCCTGGTGGCACAGGAGAGCAGGGCCACATCCTGCTTGCGCCCAGACCTCTGGCACCCCTTGCAAGCAGGAGGATGGTGCTGGGAAGCACCCTCACCTGCATCCTTGCAGAACGCAGAACAGATGGAGCAGCTGAGACAGAAAGGGTGACAATGCTCTCCTTCCCTGTGGGCGCTCTTGCCCTCTGCTACTGAAGACTTCTATGTCCTTCTCTCTCTGGACTCCCCCAGAGAGTAAGGATGGGGGCAGAGGCCAGCCTCCCCAGGCTGCACCGCCTGCTCAAGCTTCTCCCTGGAGTGTGCACTTTCCGTGGTAGCCCCAGGCAGTTGTGCACGTGGGCAGAACACAAGCGCTCTCCATGCCTCACCGTCTCTGGTCTTTGTGGACACCCATTGCCCTCACCCATCTTCCCTTTCCCCACCTAAATTCACAGTAGTGGAGCTGCTGCCTTCAAATTCACAGCTGCCTGGGAAAGTTCCTGCTTCAGCTCAGGGCACTGCGGGAGACAGGAATCTGTAACATTTCTTTCCTCTACCCCCTCTAATCCCGGGAGACCAATCCAAGGGAGCTGGAGAAAATGGGGAGCTAGGGAGAGGGACTTCACAATTCATGGAAACTTATTGTGGGTCCTCAATATGAGCAAGGAGCTGCAATTTCACTCTTCAAAGCACTCAGAGCACTAATACAGGTGTGTGTGTGTGTGTGTGTGTGTGTGTGTGTACATGTGTGCATAATGAGCAGTTGTGGGTTGTGACTTGGGATCCCTTTTCACCTCATTTCCTAGGGCCGTTTGAGTTTCAGACTGGTGGCCAAAGGCCTAACCTGGCAACTATGGTTTATTTGGCCAGTATAACATTTTAAAAAATGTTTTTAAGCCAATGCCTTTAGTTATTCTCTAGTTTGCCTCGGGCTCCACCACTCTTATCCTCCCTGACCTTCTCACACATTCATGTTTGTGCATCTGAATTCCTAGCCTGGGTGGAGCCTGGCAGTGGAGGGAGCTGAACCCTGGCTTGAGCAGGAGGGGAAAAGCAGAGGGCAGTGGCTGCAGGAAGCCCAGTGCCTCAGGAGTGGTCGTCCCTGGATGCTTCATTCATCCCTTTCCTGCCCAGACTATAGCAGCTCCCATATGGCAGAGTGGAGCTGCCCATGTGGACAATCACGTAACCCAATAGAGAGGACCATGTGGAGGGAACTGAGACCTCCTGCCAGTGGCCGTCACTGTCACTACCTTGTGGACCAGCTGAACCAACCTCTGTGGACTGGATCCTCCAGTCCCTGGCAAGTCTTTAGGTGACCGCAGCTGGCTGGCATAGAGAAGCCCTGTGCTAGAGACACCCAGCCAGGAGGTCCTGGAATGCCCAGTCCATGGTGAGGGCCCATGTACTGTTCAGGGCCTAGATCGGTGGCTCAGTGGTAGAGCACTTGCCTGGCATGCATGAGGACCTGGGTTCAAACCCCAGCACCACATACTCAACTAAGTGTTGGAAAAACAAAGGCCAGATGAAAAAATAAATAAAATTGACTCTCTTTCTCTCTTCTCTCTAAAAAAAGAAAGAAAGAAAGAAAAAAGAAATATGTATTGTGGTTTTAAGCCATGAAGTTTTGGAGTACTTTGTTAAGAAGCAGTAAATAACTAACACTTGACTTAGGCTTCTAGGGTACAAGAGGCAGCCTTTTTGAGGGGCAGGTGAAGCCCCTGATCCAAGGGTCCCTGAGCACACTGGAAAGAGGGACAACTTCCTGGTACTTTTCCTGTCCCCGTGTCCTTTGCCTTTTTCATTTCCACCCCTTCTGGCCCCTCCAGAGCCTTCTCCCGAACCCGCCTTCTTGCCCTCTTCTCCCTGCTCAGAGGCAGGTGAGAACTGTTTGCCTCTGTCCTCACTGCCCTCTCCTCACATGCCCAGATCCCTGGTGACTAAGACCATGTGGCTTCCCTGCGGGTCTAGTTGCTCAGTGCAGTAACCAGGGTTGATTGGATCTGACAGGGATGAAAAGCTTATTAGCCACCCATTGATACAGAGAGGCCAAGGGAGGACATGTGGGCTGGGGAAGATGAGGGAAACCGACAGGAACCAAGGTGGTAAGGCCTGCAGGGTCGAGGTGGCTTGGTGCCCTGCATTCCAATTCTCTCTGCTTCCAGGCCGTCCACCAGCTGGGTCAGGTTGCTCATCTGGTGTGAAGAGCCCATCTGACAGGTCAGGGAGGTGAGCACAGTCAGATGTTGTAGAGCTCATTCCGTGCCCAGCCTGGGTCCCTCTGAAGAGTCAATGTCTAACCCCACTGCTGTAATAAGAATCTGGCCAAGAATTCAGATGCAGGGGGCTGGAGCGGTGGCTCAGCCAATTGGAGTGCTTGCCTGGCATGCGTGAGGACCTGGGTTCAAACCCCAGCTCCACATACACAACTAAGTATCAGAGAAGCAAAGGCCAGATGGAAAATAAAACTGATTCTTTCACTTTCTCTCTTAAAAAAAAAAAAAAAAGAATTCTGATGCCAACGCTTTCTGAGGGTTTCTCTGCCCACACTAGCTCACCAACTGAAGTCAGCTGTGGCAGAATCAACGGGCCTGGCCCCGAGGTCGGACTCCAGCCTGCATGTCAGCCACACCCTTACCAGTAGTGGGAAACTCCCTCCCAGCAGCACACCCACCCCTTTAGACTAAGTGGAGGTGGCCTGCACCATGCTGGCCAGAGTCCGTCCTCTACGGGAGCAGTTGACTTTTGGGTATCTGATGAAGAGAAGGGTTCTAGGAGGAGAGTAGGGACAAGGAAAGGAGCCACGTGTCCTGGAGCCACCAGGACAGGCTGGTGGGGCAGCCACTGTCAGGAGATCTGGGTTCCCTGTCTGTCTGCAGCCTTTTCCTCTACATTATTCTAATCTAATATTTCGGAGTTTTTCTTTGATTCTTTCAGGCATTTTTTTTTTTTTTTAGAAAAAAGGACAAAAAATTAGGGCTGAAACCACCTTATGATCCAGCTATCCCACTCCTGGGTATCTTTCCGAAAGAGCTAGAATCAGCATATTATAGAGATACAACTTCATCAAAGTTCTTAGCAGCTCAATGTACTATAGCTAGACTATGCAACCA
>PVKS010032744.1:0-22283 GCA_004027875.1 Aplodontia rufa | reverse complement strand
GCTCCTCCTCCTCCTCCTCTTCTTCTTCCCTTTCTTCTTCTTAAAGAGAGGAACATTGAGAAAGAGAAAAAAAGAATTTTTATTTAGTTTTTCATGTGGCCTTCGTTGCTCCGAGACTTCATTGTGTGCGTGGTGCTGGGATTTGAACTCATGTACTCGTGCACGCCAGGCAAGCACCATAACCGCAGAGCCACCGCTCCAGACCCTTCTTCTTTTTAATTCTGCATCAAGAAGTTGAGTTATTGTACAATCATAAATGCATATAAAGTAACAACATGATATGCACTTTTTCTTAAACCAGAATTACTCCCACATCGCCCACATCCCAGTCTCTTTTCTATATTTCACCCCTATAAGCGATGTAAATGCTTAGACTGTGAATTTTCCAGAATTAAATAATTGCATAAGTATTATTTGGATTCTCAGGGGGTAAAGCTGCATTGTTGATTGTCTCCCTTGATCCTCCCTGTCCTCCCTCCGTCTCCCCATCCCACGTATCTATGGTTGCCAGGGTACCTTCTGGAACAGGGCACAGCGTAAATTCAGGAGCCTTCCGGTCCCAGGAATCTCAGCACCATCTGCTTCCATCTTTTAAAACTCCTCCTTCTCAGGCTGGAGTGGTGGCTCCGCAGTGGAGCATTTTCCTGGCATGCACGAGGATGAGGACCCAGGTTCAAACCCCAGCACCACAAGCACAATTAAGTGGAGGGGGAAAAATAAAGGGAAATAGATGGGGGGAAAAATTGACTCTCTCTTTCCCTCACCTTCTCTCTTAATGAAATGTTGCCTTCTCTTATCTGCTGTTTCCTCCTGCTTTGTCCTTGGGGGCTTGCGTAGAACCTGCCATTCTTTCAAGACCGTGGGAGGGAGGAGAGATAGGCACATGAATTCAAAAGGACGCGTTTTACAGGAGAGAATAGAGGAAGAGCAAGAGACGGAGCAAGCCAGCTCTGCATTCGTAAGTTCCCTCGAAAGCAGTGCCACTGTCTTAATGGATCACAGCTCCCGTCCTCGGCGTGGGGAGGGGGACACGGTTACTCTGTGCCTGCAGATGCGATGGATGTCACCCACCCCCAGCAGGACATGCTCACGAGCACCCAGCCTGGAATGAGCACCCCGAACCTACCCAGCTGACATGAGAAGTGCTTATTAAAGAAGGAAGATGCACCATATGCATCAGAAACATCAGTGTCATAACATATCAAATAAAAGCTGTGCAAATTGGAAATGCTCCAGATTAAAGGATTTGGTGGCTAAATGCAATAACTAATCCTGAACTCGATCCTGCACTGAACAGAAAATTTACTGTAAGAAGGGCTATTGGGGGCTGGAGCGGTGGCTCGGTGGTTACAGTGCTTGCCCAGCAAGTACACGGGTTCAAACCCCAGCACCACGTACACAACTAAGTGTCGGAGCAACAACAGCCATGGGAAAAAAATCGATAAAGATTGATTCTCTCTCTCTCTCTCTCTTTCTCTCTCATTGTCCTTCTCTCTCTTTTTTTTTTTAAAAAAGAATGACATTACTGGATAAGTAGGCAATATTTGGCGTACCGTGCACCTGATGAACGAATCTATCAATGGAACAGTTACTAAGCTCTGCAATAGCAGAATGATTATGTATAAACATACTTTATTTTCAACAAATGCATACTGGAGTATATAGTAACAACGGGCTGTGACCTACGCCACTTCATTTCAAGTGGGTCAGAACAAAATGTTTTATATGTATAAAATAAAATGTATACGTACATGCATACACATATAATGTGTGTATATATATAATATACATATATATTTTATAATATACATATGTTTTATATCCATATAAAAATAGCCAGGCACTGTGGTGCATTCCTGTAGTCCCAGCGACTCAGGAGGCTGAGGCAGGAGGATCGCAAGTTCAAGGCCAGCCTCCGCAACTTAGCAAGACACTGTCTCAGAATAAAAAAATAAAAGTGACCGAGGGTGTGGTGGCTCAGTGGTTGAGTGCCCTGGATTCAGTTAAAAAAAAAAGAAAAGAAAAGAAAAGGAAAAGTAAATATGCAAACTATTTGCGTATGTATACACACTCACACCTACAGTACAATATACTAGTGTTCCCTTAGTGGCAGGAGGTGTTCCAGGACCCCTCAGTGGATGCCTGAGACTGGGGCTGGTGTTGAACCCAGGTCCTCTGTGTTCTTCCTATACCTACACAGCTGTAATAAACTTGATTTGTAAATCAGGAACAGTAGAGACTAACAGCAGGACAGTTCTCACCAGATGCTATCACAGAAGCGGGGGGCACGTCTCTGTTGACATTCCACATTTGCATTTCTTTTTTCTTTCTTTTTTTTTTTTTAAAGAGAGAAGGACAGTGAGAGAGAGAGAGAGAGAGAGAGAATCAGTTTTCATTGAGTTTTTCATGTGGCTGTCGTTGCTCTGACACTTCGTTGTGCACGTGGGTGCTGGGGTTTGAACCCATGTACTCACACATGCCAGGCAAGCATCCTAACCACCAAGCCGCCGCTCCAGCCCCTGAATTTGCTTTTCTTGTGCGATGGCGCAGTGTCCCTGTGTCTCTTGTGGTGAAGAAAGGCGAAGGGTGCTGGCGTGGTGACGTGGGGTGACGGGAACACAGGCACTGTGATGGGGGCCAGTTGATCTGACAGCCTTGATGGCTAGCGAGTGACCGTGTCAGGGTTCTCCAGAGGGACGGATGGTGAGTGGCGTGGCTAACGCAGTCCAAAGCAGGACAGTCCCACGGTGATCATCTGCAGGCTGGACAGCCAGGGAGACCAGTAGAGGCTCAGCTACATAAACCTCAGAACCAGAGGGGATGTGGCCCCAGTCCACGGCTGACGGCCCAGAAGCACCCACACCCGAGGGGCACAAGTGTGCATTCCAAGGCTAAAGAGTCTGACCTCCTCCCAGACAGCCCAGAAGAGTGTGTCTCCACCAGTTATCTTTTCTTTTCCTTTTTTTTAAAAATTCATTAAAGATTCTTACAATTAGGAGGGAGTCACTGTCATACAATCAGGAACAAATGTCCAATGACCGAGCAAGCCGAGGCTGGTGCCAGTCCACGGTTCCCCCTGGCTTCCCCATGGTTCCATGTCTCCCCCTATTAACCCCCGTGTTACTTGGACTTCTCGTGGCAGTCGGAGGTTCCCCCTGAGCTGATTCCCTGACACTCCTTCCCTCCCTGATGTCCTTCCTGTCCTCTCCCAGCGTCCTAGGCCAGGTTCCCCCTGTGCATCTCCACCGGTTTGCTAGGCCTCTCTGAGCCTGATCAAGTTGACCATCACAGTGACCTAAAGGCGGGTGGCATAGGTGGCCCAACGATCCTGGACGGAAGGATGGCCTGTGTCCCTGCTGGGCTCAGTTTGTAACTTACAAATGTCTTGTTTCCAGAATCTTCCATCTCATATTTTCAGATGTTGGCTGCCTGCAGGCAACGGAAACTGCAGAAAGCGAAGCCACGGGGAAGACTTCTGTACGTGCACCGCGTGTGAACAGCGTGCGTGCTTGCTCCACAGATTCTCAAGTTTTCTAGAATTTTCCAAAGACCGCTTTGCGCCTGCTCTCTTCCAGCTACTTCACGTTGTAGGCAGCTTCGGCGAGCAGGCTCTTGCTCTGTGACAGTAGCTTCCTAAAGTGGCCGGTCGAGCGGGCAGAGTCCCCCTTTCCTGCCATTTGCTCATGCGTGAGTCTGGGCCCCCCTGTGCTGTTGGTCCCCAGAGTGAAGGGCGCTCCTTGTCCTCTCCCCTCTGTCTCTTCAGAGGACAGTTATTTGAGCAAGCTGTGTCCTGCCAAGGTCCTGGTGGCCTGCGGAGTTTAACGTCCTTGGCCTCTGCTGCCCTGAGGTGGGGTCTGTCCCCTGCGGTCCTCTGCACGGAGCTGAGTCTGTTCTCCCTGCTGGTCGCTTTCTGTGGGGCCTCCTTGCCAGGGGACGCCCACAACCCAGAATGCAGGGCCCGTGGGTCCCCTGGGCACACTTGGGCTGTCCCGTCCCCTCTTGGAGGGCTCTTGGGTTTCAGCTGGGCTTAGAGAGAGAGGCGTGGAACAGCCAGCTGGGGTGGGGGCTCTGACGGGCGGCCGGCGAGATCTCTAACTTAGAACACTGTCGAAACTCCGCCGTGTTTCACAAGCAGGGCCCCAGCAATGTCTGGGTAGGGGAGACTGTGTCAAGAGTTGCTGGGGAGGAGGAAGAAGGGAAGGAAGGAAGGAAGCGGGCAGTGAGACTGTCTCCGAGGCCAAACTCCTCTCTCTAGTGACAGCCTCTCCGCTGAGCCTCCAGGGTGGGAGCTTCTTGTCCCTTCCAGGCTGAGCCTGGCATTCCAGGTTGCACCCCCAGTGAAGTGAATTCTGCCTTACCAGGTCACTGGAGGTTGGTCCCCTTCCTCTCTGGGGCTAAAAGGACTTGGTCTGCTCTTTCCCCAACAGGAATGTGACAAATCTTGCTCCAGGAGACCTTTTGGGGAGCCATAGTGTTAGGGAGGGCGCTGGGCAGGCCCAGGAAAGCAGGAATTGGGATTGAGGCCGATTTGTGCATCCGGATGGCAGTTAACAAGGCCGAGAAGCTTCCAAGGGACAACAGAGATAAAATCCTTGTGGGACCCAAGTCAGTCAAAGGCCCAGCAGGGGCAGAGAGCGGGTCACTGGAAAGGGCACCAGAAGGGAATGGAAGGGATGCAAGACCAACAGCATGGACGGTAGCTGAGGGCCCAACGAGGTGGTGAAGCCCCTACTTAGTCAGAAGTGAGTTGTTACCCTCTGGGCCTGGAGGAACAAGGGAGAGGAAGCCACTTCCAAAATGAGCTTCCAGGGCTGGGGGTGAGGACAGGACAGTGGCTGGCCTCCTGCTCTCCGATGTGCTGCTGTCTTTCCTATGTCATGGTTCCAGCCTCGTGTGGGAGGGTGGCCTGGAAGGCAGCCCACGGAGGGAATGGATGTTGACATCCAGACCATTTTTTTTAATTATTATTATTTTCAGAGAGAGAAAGTGAGAGAAAAGAGTCCGCTTTATTTTTTCATCTGGTTCGTGTGTATGTGCTGCTGCGGATCGAACCTGGTCCTCATGCATGCCACACGAGTGCTCTCCTGCTGAGCCACCGCCCCAGGTCCTGCCAGGCCCCTCTCGGTGTGCTTCACGTTACGAATTCACTCAGCACACACCTCGTGAGCAAGGAACGACTCACAATCCTGTTTTACAGAGGACAAAGTTGAGGCATGGTCAATGGCTGTATCCTCGGTCGGCCTGGGAAAACCGAGGCTTGGAAGAACTTGCGGAGTTCGTCATCAGATCCCCCAACCCCTCTCCCTGTGCAAACCTGGCCGGGGCTCCAGTTATTCCAAGGGAGCCATCACCAAAGCTCTTGTCATTCTTGAATTGTCCCTTATCCTCTGTTTCTTTCATTCTTTTCTTTTCTTTTTCTTAAATAAAAAGACAGTGAGAGAGAAAGAGAAGCAGTTTTTATTATTTAGTTTTTCATGTGACCGTCATTCCTTGGACACTTTGTTGTGTACCTGGTGCTGGGGTTTGAACTCCTGGACTTGAACATGTCAGGCAAGCTCCGCAACCGCCGAGCCACCACTCCAGCCCCTTTCTTTCTTTCTTTCTTTTAAGAGAGAGAAGGACAGAGAGAGAGAGGGAGAGGGAGGGAGGGAGAGAATCTGGTTTAGTTTTTCATGTGACTTTCGTTGCTCTGACACTTTGTTGTGTACGTGGTGCTGGGATTTGAACTCGTGTCCTTGTGCATGCCAGGCAAGCACCAGAACCACTGAGCCACTGCTCCAGCCCCTTATCCTGTTTCCAACCCCTTGACTTCCTTCGATTTCTCCAAACAGACCCCTTTCCCCTGCTCCAGCGCAAGGAAATTATTAGTTGAATATGGATTTACAATTGAGGGGGAATCATTATCAAGCAATCAACAACTAATGTATATTTACACAGTTAGCCAAGGCTGATGCCACGTCATGGTTCCCCCCTTGGGTTCCCCATGGTTTTATGTTTCCCCCAAATGAACCCCTGTGTTAAATGGGCTTCTCGTGGAGGTTGGAGATCTTCTGAGTTGATTCCCCCATACTCCCTCCCTCCAGTCTCCTTGCTGTCCTTCCTAATCCCTCCCCGCTCCCTGTCCCCTCTCTACGTCTCCAGGTATCCTAGGCAAGGTTCCCCCTGCTAGTGTAAAAATTCACTCAGGCTGAGGTCGTTATCAGCTCAGCCGTCTAACATACTGTTTCCGGTTGTGTTCCAGCTTCCACAAATGAGAGAAAGCACTCGGCCCTTGAGTCTCTGAGTTTGGGATCCTTTACTCAGCATAATGTTTTCCATCTCCACCCATTTGGCAGCTCCCTGTTTTATCCAGACCTCTTCCGAGGCTCCCCAGTCTCAGCGCTTCCCATTCATAGCCCTGTCCTGCAGCCTGAGCCAAGCCCTCCCAGCATTTCCCAAATTTCAGCCACGGCCACCGTCAAGGTCAGGAGTTTTCCCACGTACCCGAGCCACCTGCGTTATTATGTACTTAACCTTGTTTCTCAAATCAACTCCCTTCCAAATACATCGGAAAAATCATATCTCACCCATAAATAGAAAACCAGTACTATTCTGATAGACCTTAAAATAAACAGAATGTTCTTCATGTGAAAGGATCCTTCACAGGCTCCCTGTAAGTAGGAACTTCCCGTGGAAACACCATTTGCAATCGTACATTTATTTGTGATGATTTATGATAGGCGGTGAACATTCGCTCTTTGAATGATGAGCAGAAGCAAACAGAAGTTGCCCGGGGTGATGGAAAATCACTGAAGGGCAGGGACTGTAGGGGACGATCCCTATGAAAAGAAAGGATCTACTTCAGAGTCATAGGAGGATTTCAGAGAAAGTTAGGCAGTCAGCGTAGGCAGAACAATGTGGATTGCTGAGGAGAAAATCAGCTGATGGTCATCTTTCCTGAGAGGGCAAAGACATCCCCAATGCTAATGAGGGTCTGAGAAGACGCCGGGTGCAGACGCTCCCTGCTGCTAAGGAAGGAGCCACATTCTTTCTATTGGCGTCTGAGGCATGGACCAAAGCCTGGACCAGAATTCCCCGCACCTGTGTCCTAGGTACAGGAGCAGGGAAGCAGTGACCGATGGAGGAGAGGATGTCATATAAAAGGGGCAAACCTCCCTGTGTCATGGGCTCAGTCCCCTTTCCCACCCTGGAGGAAGTCTGCTCTTTTCCCTCTGCTTTACTTTCTATAATAAAATTCATCTACTACACTTGCCTCGGTGTCCCTCGGTTTCATTCTTCGACTCCGAGAGGACAGGAACCCGACATCCACGTCACCGGCATCAGATGGGGGCTCATCCGGGATCCATCCGGAACAAGATCGCACCGAGGTAAGCTCCCTGCAAGCACAGCTCTACATCTTTCCCTCTTTCTGAATGGGCTCGGAGCGTGACTGGCGTTAGTAGACGGTTGCCCTCTGATCCTGGTTAACTTTGGATGCGAGGAGTTGAGTGAAGGAGTGAAGCATCTGAGAGATTCTGGCCAGGGCCACTCCCTGGTGGGTCTCAAAGGCTTCTCCCTGGATCTCCTCTCCGACAGCCCTTAGCGGTATCCTGCAAGTAACCAGTGGATTGGACGGTGCTGAGCGAACGCCCCAGAACTATGCACCTCCGTATGAGCCAAACTCTTCTTCCAAAGCTCATTCCTCCAGAGCAAAGCTGGTGCACGGGACAGAGGAAGGCTTGAGACAACTGAAGGCAGCTGGCTGGGGTGACTCTCCAGTGCTGCAAGAAGGTCTCTTGTCCAGAGTCTGTCCCCGACAGCCCCCAGGGGTACCAGCATTGATCACTACCTGTTTCTCTTTGTTTCTGACTGGTGTGGCCCAATGGTGGAGGGCACCCTCACTCAATGAATCTCGGATCCTGAGACGAAGTCTTGGTCTGATCTAAGGTCTTGGGAAAGAGGTGACCTCTAATCCCCAGAGCGTGAGCCGAGCAGTCTCTCCCTCTTCAGAAAAAGCTTTGTCTCAGAGTAAACCACCTCTCCTCTCTTCTAGTTCAGGAAGCCAAATCGTTTATCTTCTCTAGTAGGGATCTCACCCAGAGCACTAACAGGCTTGCCACTTCAAATTGAGGAACATAGAATCATGGACCTGTGAGTATGAGAGCTAAACAAAGGAGAATCGTGTAAGGCAAATCTTAAAGGTACAACTAGTTGGCGAATATCCTCCCTCAGATCCTCCATGCTAAGGCCTCAACCGCAGGCCACTCTAGGCTGCTTTTCCACTGCGGGGCATTAAATATTATAATGGCGGAGGGAATACCAGTAACGCCACTAAGTCTGGATTCCCTAGGTCTTTGGCATGTGGCAAACAAAGACCTTTATATCCTTTCTGGTAAGGCAGCAATAAATCCAGCAGTGTTTAGGGAAAGGAAAGACAGGATTGCTGACAGTCAGAAGCCCCCTGAAAAAGGACGTCCACTAATTCAGGCAGGAGCTTCGCTCTCATGTTATGCCAGGCTCACCACCAGCCTGCATACCCAGGAATGCCCAAGAAAAACCTCATTCTATCATTTTGCAGCTTAGCTCCTTTGTAAAAGGGAAGGAGATACCTGCTAGTTTTCTGCCTGACCGTCGTCTTTTACAATGCAAACTACATGAGCCACTGCCAGTTTGAGACCAGAAAAAAAAAGGCTTGAAATGCTAGTTTTAAATTCAAGCGGCTGTGAGACTGAAGGGGCTGTATTCACTCTCTCCTGCATGCTGAGATTCTAGCAGGAGATCCTTGGAAAGGATCTGGAAAGACCAGCTGCTCCAGGTTCCTAAACATATCTAAAATTTAAGGAGCCTACATTCTTGTACTTTGGAGATAATGTAACAGGGACTCAGCTTTGGAAAGCGGATAGGACAGAGCCAAGAATATCAAGAATCACTAATTCCTAAGGCGTTTTCTCTTCTCTTCTCTTCATTTGGACACACACAAAAAAAGGAAATTGGAAAGATTCCATATAGGTTTTCTTTATTCTTAAAAAAACAACTTCCTGAGGATTTCAGCTGCTCTCCTTCCCTCAGTGCCTGCGCTGACTCTAATTCTGGTGCTAAAGACATGTGTGAGCTTCTTTGCTAGAACAAATACGGCCGTTTCATTTCTTTGGATCTCGAGTTCAGTTTTACTGGTGATTTCACCTATTTTGCACACCTAAAGATATTTTTCAGTCAGTCTTGTTTTATCTAACTAGAGTTTCTTTAATTATGGTTTTTACTACTGTCTTTATTCAAAAGGTCAATTATTCCAAGGCTCTCAACTCTGTTTCCTGTTGGTTTTTTGTGTGCACACCTGTCCTGTGTGCGTGTGCATGTACGTTACATGAGTGCTCAATATGGTACCAAACTGGCTTATAGATGAGCGCTCGTAAATTTAAAAAAAGAGAAAAGAAAATGGATCGAAATGACTTTTAATTCCGGTGACTTAAACATGAATTAAATCTAAATCATGTAGATGTAAGAGTAAAGACGTGTTTAAGAATACTAGCTCACATGTTTTCCTAGGTGGACAATCACTAGAATGTTTTCTATAAATGTTTAGAGTGTTTCATTCAGCACTTCTAGGATTTTTCTTCAATGGAAAAAGGATAGTTTATATTTATCTAGAATCCTGGTTTCATGGATAACCTAAGTTACCAACTAAGAAATGAGTAAATTAGATTTCACGTAAATGGGATTAATCTCTATAAATGTATTTATCAGAGGAGGCATCTGGTGAATTTGCAAAGTCAAAATGATAAAACATTAACTGCTAAGTAAATTCGAGTAATCTTGACTTAGTTTCTGTAAGGTGACATTTGGGCTTAGCAAGTGTGTTCTTATAAGTTCTATGAGGTAACATCAATTTGGGTTTATTAAATGTGCTTTTATAAATTGGAAACTAAGAAGATAATTTAAGATTGCTTTGATCTGGGTCTTCACTAAAAGAAAGCAAGGTTATTAAGACTTAAAGTTCGAACAGGTATAATTCTATATGTAAATAGTACAAAAAGATTTCAGCTGTGTATCAATTAAAGTACTATAAATGGCATAAATATTTAATTTTAATTGATGAAATAATAAGAAAGATTCAAAACAATTTTGTAAGGATTGTCTCTAAATATAAATTTAGGAAAAATCATCACCTGGGAAAAATCAGCAACTGGGAAAGGTACTGATGGGGCAAAGTCCAATTCTTTAAGTTTTCTTAAAGCATTGGCTACTTATCAAGGTGATTTCCTGTGTCTGTATTACACAGTTTAAGGCAGGCAAGGTAACCAAGCGCTATCTTTTAAACACTGTTCATTTTAAACCTGGCTTACATTTGCTTCAAATGCATAGCGGCGTCATCACTAATGGGTTACATTTATAAATCTGTCTGGTCACCAATGCTGTTTCCTCTTGGCAATTTCATTTTGTATTTCTTAATTGTTTTGACCTAAATAGTATGGACCATAGTATTTCTCACCTTAAAGTAATTGGGAACATTGGAAGCTTCATAAGGATTGTATCAGAATGCAGATTTAAGAAAGGGTCAAGAAGCAGGAAAGAAATACAAAAGCATGTAGGCATGGACATTTGCTTTGATATGGAAACTGGAAGGAAAGAAATGTTTCTGGATGAAGAAATATAGTGTCTAAGTAAGTTGCAGAAGGTTTGTGGAAGGTAAACCTCAAAAGCTTGTGTGTTTTTAGGTTAAATATAATTGGCACAATTTAAAGTCATTTAAGTTTTCACTTAAGTTCAAACGTTAATGTACTGTTATAAACAGAATCAATTCTATGTGTTAAAAGAGCAAGGGTTTCTTAAAACACCGACCTGCTCTTATCGGGTGCTAGGGTTAATTACTCATTACAATACAGCTGACACTTTGAAATATGTATTTAAGAACTAGATTTTTATCTGAGCCTTATTTAAATGTTATGTAAGTCTACAAAATAAGAATTTATGTAAGGTTACAGACAAGGTAACTAGCACTCTCTTTTACACATTGTACTTCAAAACTTGGGTTATATCTGTTTTCTTAAGCTACATAAATGTTTCATTGTTATACACCTGATAATAAGTCTGTCTCTGATCGCCAACCCTTTCCTAAATTTAGAAATTTTAAAGATTTTCCACACCTGTGCAGGACTACGATTATTGTTATAATACACTATGCATCCTAAATTTCTATTCAAAGATTAAATTTAGCTCATATAAGGACATCTATATCATTAAGACCAGCTTTGTTGTGTATTAGATTTACTCATGTCTTCCAAGTATATAAATTCTTTAAGGTGTAAAATTTCGGGCAGCATTTTACCAAGGTGATGTTTCCAAACTAAAAGTTGTTGGTAACAATGGTCTCTTTCAGCTTTATATGGAAATGACAAATTTAAGTATGTATTTATTTATGTCATTTAATACCTTGTAATTGGATTAGAGTAACCTGACTTTACACTGGGATAAAAATTTAGCTGTATTTTTGTAAAATAATAAGGAGAACCTAATTTATTTAAAGATTAGTTATGTGGAACATATAAACATTTTGCTACCCTTTCTACAAAAAGGAGCCTCTTAATGTTCGTTTGATTCATGTTTGAGATATAAATACTTACACAGACTCAGGAAAACCCTTCGGCCTTTCTGGAGAAACCCAGGGAGGCGTTGAGAAAACACATCACCATGGATCCTGAGTCCAGAGAGGGCCGCATAATTTCAAAGGACAAATTTATCACTCCGAGGGCCCTGGACACGCGGAGGAAATTACAATAATTGGCACACGGCCCTGATCAGTCGCTAGATGACATCTCCTAGCTTGCAACCTCTGTCTTGTGTAATAATGGTCAGGAGGAGAGGAAAGAAAGGGAACAGAGAGACTAAAAAGCTGTAGGGCTCTGCCCTACAAGGAGTAAGCTTCCAGGATAATAGAGGAGAGAGATGGAATGGACTCCAAGCCACGAAAAGGACTTATGTCCATTGTGAAAAAGGGGGACATTGCCTGCGGGAGTGCCCACAGGCCCAGTGCCAGGTGACCACCACCAGGGCCCTCTCCTGTCTGTCAAGGTGATGACTGGAGGAATAAATGTCCCCAGGGGCGCAGGCCCTCGGGTCCAGAGTTCCCCACACAGGCCTGACAGGGCCCAGATCAGCTTTTCTGGCTCTGCGACTCCTATTACCACACATGAACCCCAGATATTCTTCTGTGGGGAGCCACAAGGTCAGCTTCCTCTTGGACACTGGCGCCAGCCCTTGTTCTTGTCTCTTACCCTGGGTCCCCCTCCTAATACTGGGACAGTGCAGGGAGTGTCTGGAGGGCCTCTACCTAGATAAATGGGACAGGATGATGTCTTCTCATGCATTCCTGATAGTCCAAAGAGTGTCCTATCCCTTAAGGGAGAAATTTACTTTCAAACATTCAAGATTCCATCATGATAAGCCGAATGGGGAATGGCCTTAAGATAATTACTGAAGCAGACGTTCCCCTCCACTCTGTGAACTAATCCTTATCCTCTGTCATTCGAGGTCCTAGCCACTGCTATTTAGTTTACTGTATTAAATGTCTTTTTCTGGACACCCCAAGACTTCCAATTAACAATGCATGTTTCTTTGAGGACCCAAATAACAGACCTGGTTTTCCCTCTCTTAAACTCATTGTTAATTTTCATTCTGATATTAACTTTTTCATATCTTCGTTCAGCAGATCCACTGCAACTTAGAATCTGTTGAACTCCCGATTGTGACGAAGATGGAGCCACCCACGAGCACTCCAGATGACCTCTATCACAGACTCCTTATTCCACCCAAACACTGTCAAGGGAAGACCCAAAACTGCTTGCCCCACGACGATGCCCCTTCTTCAGTGGGAAGTAACCAGATCTATCGTCACCCGAACCCCCAAAGCAGTTTGGGTTTCCCTAAACAGAGGAGGAAATGAGGCAGAGAAAGTTAGGCCGTCAGCGTAGGCAGCACAATGTGGGTGGATAAGGAGAAAATCAACTGATGGTCGTCTTTCCTGAGAGGGCAAAGACATCCCCAGTGCTAATGAGGGTCTGAGAAGACGCCGGGTGCAGACGCTCCCTGCTGCTAAGGAAGGAGCCACATTCTTTCTATTGGCGCCTGAGGCATGGACCAAAGCCTGGACCAGAATTCCCCGCACCTGTGTCCTAGGTACAGGAGCAGGGAAGCAGTGACCGATGGAGGAGAGGACGTCATATAAAAGGGGCAAAGCTCCCTGTGTCATGGGCTCAGTCCCCTTTCCCCACCCTGGGGGAAGTCTGCTCTTTTCCCTCTGCTTTATTTTCTGTAATAAAATCCGTCTACTACGCTTGCCTCGGTGTCCCTGGGTTTCATTCTTCGACTCTGAGAGGACAGGAACCCGACGTCCATATCACCAGCATCACCAGCTACAGTCATGGTTTTTAAACCTTTTTTTTTTAAGTTGTAGATGGACACAAGACCTTTTTAAATTTGTTTTTATGGTGCATTAAGGATTGAACCCGGTGCCTCATGCATGCGAGACAAACACTTTGCCGCTGAGCCACAGGCCCAGCCCCCAGCGGCAGTGATAGTAGCAGCTTCTCCCAGACCTGGCTCGTCGTGTGTTTCTGTCCTAATCTGCAACGAGCCCCCTTTTGTCTGCTTACTTGTGCTGCCAGCTGGGTTAGTCAGTTCTCTGTCACTATAACAAACGCCTGGGCGAATCAACTGGTAGAGAAGAAAGGTTCATTTTGCCTCACAGTTCCAGGGATTTCCAGGGATGGTCAGTTGGTTCCATTGCTCTGGGTGAAGGAGCACATCATGGAAAGAGGTTGGTGACAGAAACCATTCACTTCAAGGCAAGGAAGTGAAGGAGAACAAGGAAGGAACCAGAGTCCCAAATCCTCCTCAGGGTCCCCCTCCCCACCTGCAATGATCTAAAGACCTCCCATTAGACCCCGCCTTTTAAAGGCCCCACCACCTCCCAATACTACCAACTTGGGGACCAAACTTTTAATACATGGGCTTTTGAGGGACTTTTTTATTTTATTTTTATTTTATTTGGGGTGGGGGCTCTGAAGATTGAACCCAGGGATGCTTAACCACTGAGCCACATCCCCAGTCAGTTTTTTTTTTTAATTTGGGCCAGGATTTGCTAAGTTGCTAGGACCTTGCTAAGTTGCTGAGGCTGGCCTTCAACTTGTGGTCCTCCTGCCTCAGCCTCCCAAGCCTCTGGGATCACAGACATGCAGCACCACACTCAGTTTCTTTGGGGGACAGTTAAAGTCAAACTATACAGCAAACTTCACTAAGGCAGGAGACTTTTCTGCATTCTTTTTTGATTTTGTTTGGTTTTTTGTTGTTGTTTTCGTTTCTTACAGACATTTACGAACATTCACCCAGGCAGTGAATACGACCGAGGTCCATCTTCTCTTTCAGAATAGCTGCAGGGCTGGAGCAGTGGCTTGGTGGTAACGGTGCTTGCCCGGCACGCGCAAGTACACAGGTTCAAACCCCAGCACCACGCACACAACAAGTGTCAGAGCAACGAACATGTGAAATAAGTCGATAAAAATCGGTTGTCTCTGTCTCTTCCTCTCTCTTTCACTGTCCTTGTCTCTTTAAAAAAAAATTTAAAAACAAAACAAGAAGAGCTGCGGTCAGAACTACCAGAGCCCATTTTTAATGTAGATTTAGATTTGACCCAAAGACGTTTCAAGTTGTTTTCTGGTCCGATCCATTCACCTTTTCCTTTATTATTTCAACCTTCAGTTTCGTGTTTGTTAGGTTCTCACTTTACCCCACGATTGCACAAATATTCACGGAAATATGCATCTACGGTTTCGATGGTTTTCTGTTACATTTGAATCTTGAATCCAACCAGAACAAAAGACAGGAATGTAAATTTATCTCATTTCAAAGGGCTGGCCATTTGTCCAGATTACTGGGGGGAAAAGAAGTCTGCATTTCCCCCACTGCTTCGAAGGGTGCCCTCTGTTCATGTATTAAATGTTTGTATAACTTCAGGCTGACGCGACGATTTCCTCTTTTATTGCTCCGTTCCACTGTTACACCAGGAATTCAGCGTTTAAAAGATATCAGCTTTACTATCCGATAAGACAGATCCTGTTCCTGGCGCTCTGGTTTCTTTTCCGATATTTCTTGCTAGAGAATGACATTTTTGCTATATCGTCTTCCTGTTCTGGGCTGTGTAATAGTTCTCCGTTTACGGTTCTCAGGTAGGAGTTAGAACTTTCCTGACTTTGGGTCCTGTGTGTTTCCTTTTTGGTTTATGCCCAGGAACTTCCCATTTCTTATTGAATGGTGAATGGGATCTTTCTTCCCCCAATATACTCTATGGAGCTATTTTGGGGTGTTCGGCAAGCCACGCGGTTTTGTATATTTATTCTGTAACTGGCCACCTTACTGAAGTCTCTTTTCAGTTGAAATAGCTCCTTTCCCCCTGTGGCTTCCTTTGGATCTTTTTCCTGCTGTACCGTTTTGTGGCTCAGCCTTCTGGGGGGACAGCTGGCTCTGCCCACATGGCCCTGAGCAGCAGCTCAGGGCAGAGTCACTCACCCACCATGAGCAGTCAGGGATCCATCTCCAAACAAAATATTTTTTCCATGAAGGAGCTTGTTTTACGTCAGTTGGTATTTTGATCAGGAATTACAGAATGTACTTCAGGACGAGTTGAAAACAGGCCTTTTCCAGCAAGATCAACAACAAATGCGTTACTTCTTTCACACCTTGGACATGTAGGAAAATTGTGCTCGGGGAGCTGGCGGGACGCCCGCCTGGGGAAGGTGCCAGGCTGTTATGAATGTTTCAGGGCAGGGACTCGGCCTGTTTGCTGCACTTTGAATAGCTGCTAAGAGTCCTCCAGAAGCCACAGGCACCCCAGGTTCCCAGAGCACAGGTCAGGCTGGCTGGCAGCCGTTGTGCCAGCGCAGCTCACAGTGAAGAGGGAGCTGCGTGGATCTGGGCCTCTAGGGGTTCTGTCCCCACCCTCTCGCTGTAATCCGGGGAGGACGGCGTTGCCCGAAGACTGCAGGATCCCGTGTTCCAAGCAGCTTCTTCCAGGCTTTGTGGACATCCATGTCCCCTGAAGGGACAAACCTGGCTTGGGGCCCAGTTGAAATGTTTTGATCTCAGGTCCCTTTTACACGCTTAGTTAATTCATTAGACATTGCTGAGGACTTTGGTAAGCTTTTGAAAAACGTGAGCTACGCCTATCATCATTTCAGGTATTTGAAATTAAAATGAACTTTTTTCTTTTCAGTGCTGGAAACTAAACCCAGGGGCTCTTTATATTTTATTTTGAGACAGGGTCTCACTAAGTTGCTGAGGCTGGCCTCTAATTTGCGATCCTCCTGCCTCAGCCTCCCAAGTTGCTGGGATTACCGGCCTGCACGAGGAGTGCATGCCTTTTTTTTTTTTTAAGTTTTTTTGGTGGGGGTCGTGTGTAGGGGATTGAACCCAGGGGCTCTTAACCACTGAGCCACATCCCAGCCCTTTTTATTTTTCATTTTGAGGCAGGGTCTTGCTAAGCTGCTCAGGGCCTTGCTAAGTTGCCGAAACTGGCTTTGAACTCGCAAAGAACAGAGAGACTTTTAAACCACAAAAACAGCTGGCAGGCATCCCATCAGCTGTCAGAACTGTGACATCCGCACACCTCACGGCCTGCGTGGCTGCTGAGAGAGAGACAATGCGGCGCACCTTAGTGTTATCACTTTGCAGACCCCTTCCTTGACAGGGTCTGGGGGTGCAGGCACTCTGGACCCCTTGGAGAACCACGCGTATTCACAGTTGTGAGAACTGGGCTGGAGCAGTGGAGCGCTTGCCTGGCACGCACAAGGACCTGGCTTCGAACCCCAGCACCACGCACAACCAAGTGCCGGGGAAACAAAGGTCAGATGGAAAAGAAATAACATAGCTTCTCTCCTACCCTACCCCTCTCTCAGTCTCTCCCTCTACCTATCTTTAAAAAAAAAATTGCTGTGGACGGCGCCTTCATGGGCACAGACCAAGGCACCCCGGAGTTTTTGGGCTCAGAGGAGCTGCGTGGCCAGCACAGTGCGGGAGGATGGAGGTGACAGTGCTGAGGGGGAAGCTTCCGCTGCTGCCTCTGCTGAGCGATTGTCCCCAGGGCCACCTGTCCTTCCCCACCTCCACCTGGGGCAACCTGACGAGGGAGACACCAGGACCCTGGTTGCCCCTTGAGGCTGAGAGGAAGGAAGGGGCTGCTTGGAGGAAGCTGAACTGGGACAGTGACCTGCTGGGACAAATTTCCGTGACGTCCCGGTCCTTGCTGGTTGGCGTTTGGTTGAGCAGGCAAGGCCTGTTTGGGTGAAGCCTCTTCTAGGGCCTTCTTCCGTCAATCAACAAACCTTCAAGTGCTTGTTCCGTGACCCGCAGGTTAATCCGGAGGCGGATATTAACTAATGGGTGAACAAACACACGGTTTGCCAACCCGTGCATGGTGCCCCGGTGGCCGGATGAAGATGCACTCACTCCTCTCTGGCTTTTGAAGAAGGGCTTCTGCCATCTGGCCGTCCCGTTGCCCCTCCGTCCCTGTTGACCACGCAGCGGCCTCCACCCACCCAGCCTTCTCCTTGCGGTTCCCTCTGCTGGGCCCCACCAGCCCTTCCCCTCACGCCCCAGCCGCTCGCAGCTGTCCTGACGCACAGCGAAGGCTGCACCCCCTGGACCCTGAACCCGGACATCATCTCCCTCGGTCCCTGAGCAGCTCTGGGCCGTTCCCAGATCACCTCTCCTCTTCCAGCAGATCCAGCTTTCCCCTCTCGCTGGCCTGGTCCCCACTGGTGGCCCGGTCAGGTGTAGCCCTTCTCTCCTATTCTCATTGCCACCATCACAAGTGAGGTCACTCCACACGTCACCAACACCACTCCGTTCCACCTCTCACCTCCATGGTCCACACAGACCACTGTCCTAGTGCGGGTGGCACAGCTCAGCAGAGCCAAGATCCCCCAGGACAGATGGGATGGCACAGAGTGCTGAGAGAAGGAGCCGGGACCCAGGGGGCTTTGGAGGAGAATGGGCCTGATCTCAGGAGAGGGAAGACACATTCTAGGCAGAGCAGAACCATCTCAAAGGCAGTAGCTACTGTATTCAAAGGGAGGAAGAGGTGCCAGGCATGCGGAGCAGATGGCACAAGCTACTTTAATCTCTCTCACGCTCAGTTTCCTCATCTGCAAAGAGGGAGCGATAAAACTGTGTAGGAGCCTGGCGCGGTGGTGCACGCCTGTAATCCCAGTGACTCGGGAGGCTGAGGCAGGAGGATCACAAGTTAGAGACCAGCCTCAGCAACTTAGCAAGGCCCTAAGCAATTTAGCAAGACCCTGTCTCAAAATAAAAAAGAAAAAGGGTTGGGGATGTGGCTCAGTGGTTAAGTGCCCCTGAGTTCAATGCCCAGTACCAAAAAGGAAAACAAAATAAAGCTGGGTAGGAGACCTGCGAGCAAATGACTTTATTTACTTCTTTTGCCCAAAGGCAGCTCCCTGCTACCTGCCCCTTCCTGACCCTCTGGACCTGCGCTTTTCCCAGCCACAGCTGCAAGCGCTGCTTGGGAGAGAGGGGGCTACTTTGGCCCTTTTGAATCCCCAAGGCTCTGGTCTGCACCCACAGGCCCCTGGAGAGGGCAAAGCCAGCCGGCTGCCAGCACCCTTCTGGGCAGCTCTGCTGTGGCCTAGGCCAGGCTACTCGGTAAACAGCTCACGTGCTCCTCAAATTTCAGCCTCTGGGGCCTGCGCCAGGGCGCCAGGACAACACACAGCCCGGGACTGCAAGAAGCCCTTCTTTCTTCCCCTTTTAATCGCTAACTCTGGGTTTTGTTTCTCCTCCCGCCGCTTTGCCGGAATGTTATGAATGGAATGTACGAATTCCAGCCGTGCGCACTAGGGCCCGAATGCTAGCGCAGGGACCTCCCCACCCAGGGCCACCCCTCAGCCCTTCATCAAGAGCTCTGGCTTCAGCTCCCCCACCAGCCAGCCACTTGTGCTTAGAGGGACAGGGCTGGACGTCTGCGGTGGGAGATTCAGAGGGCAGGCACGGGGTGACAAATGCCAGCACACACCCGGACCACACTCACGCCGGTGCCCAGGGGATCCGCACAGGGCACCGGGTGCACACAGATCACACTCGCAGTCCTCACGGACGTGGGCAGATGGGCTCCTCATGAGCATTTTCACACAGAGATGTTCGCACACACAGACACCCACAGAAGTGTGTGCGCCCACATCACAGGGGCACACGCGTCGGTGGCGTAGTGAGCACACACAGGCATGTGACGGTGTACACGCAGAAGAAACTCCCCCAACAGTCTCTGTCTCCTTAGGGGGCAGTGGGGCCACAGAGGGCCTGGACACAGAAAGCCAGTCCCTAGCGTCCTGGGAGGGATGACGTTGCTTCTCTCTGGCCTCTCAAGACGGAGTCTCCCACCAGTGGTGGCAGGGTGCACAGAGGTGCTGAGGGGTGCAGCCCGGGCTCCTTCCTTGGGTCCCTGCGTTCATGCATTTGTGTTTGTTTAAGGACTGGCAGCCGCTACCAGGAGTGCCGCAGTTCCTGAGCCAGCAGGCCTGGCCCTGCCCTCCCCAGCTCCTGGCTGAGGGTGGCTGCCGGCCAGCTCCGGCGTCCATGCCAGCCCCAGCACCTCTGAACACGGTGTCCCCACGGGACAGTGGGTAAAATGAGCCTCCTGGCTTCTGGGAGCCCAGGCCAAGCCTTTCATTCATTCATTCACCTTCCGTCCATTCATTAACCCACTGGGAACTCTTCACCCAGGACCTCAGACAGTCAATCAAGACATCGCCGTCCCTGAGGATGGAAACGTCCAGCTCACAGGAGTGCGTGTGCGTGTGTGCATGTGTGCGTGTGTGCGTGTGTGTGTGCAAGAGAGAGAGGGAGCGAGTCAACTTTACTTTTCCATCTGGTTTTGTTTCTCCTCCACTTAGCTGCGTATGTGGCGCTGGGGATCGAACCTGGGTGCCGGCACATGCCAGGCCAGCGCTCCAGCTCTCGCTCACGTTTTTCGATTGGCCTTGCTAGGATTTTAAAACTTGATTTCATGCAAAAATCCAGATAAACCAGATTCCATTTTCCTTCCTTTTTCCTTACAGTGCTGTGGGTGGCACCCAGGTCCTGCTGCATGCTAAGCAAGTATGCTACCAATGCGCTGGACTCCTAGCCTGTCTTTTTCCCTCTTTTATGGAAAAGTGGGAAAATCTGATGTTAGATCCGCTTTCCCACCAGGGAGATTTCTGGAGCCCAGTCCAGCGTCCCCTGCTGACCGGCCTCGAAACTGCCCCAGCCCTCACCCTCCCTGTCTCCCTCCACCTGTGTGAGGCTGCAGGACTGAGGCTGCCCACAGCCTCACTCCACGAGCCTCCTCCACCTGCTCCCCATGCTGCCCTGAGCCTAGCAGGCTGACAGCGTCCGGGAGGGACTGTCAGCCTCTCTGGTGGATTAATTCCCTTGACGCATAATCCGGGGCGTACCCAGTGTGTTTTCAGTGGAGGGAGGCACGGTGTGCCAGTTTAAGAAAATCCGATTGAAATGGAAATATGCACACACATCGGCTTCTTCATGAATGAATACAGCCCGGACTCCTTTTGTTCAACCCCCTGGTCATTTCCATCTTGGACCCATTGGGTTAGGTTTAGGGCAGCCACGTTTCTTGGCATCAGTATCTGTTCTGCCATGCCTCTGTCTGCCACTCGTGATTTCTTTGAATAATAAGAGCAGAGTGCTCCAAGACCTCCACAGCTGTTGGAGGGACATGCAGGGCAGAGCTGTTGGACAGCTGGCCACATCCACTCTTCAGATATGTGTGAACGTGGAGGTCAGGTGAGGCCGAGCAGATTAAGAGTGCCCACTTCAGCCCGGTGCTGAGGCCCACACCTGTAATCCCAACTACTCAGGAGGCTGAGGCAGGAGGATCGCAAGTCTGAGGCCAGCCTCAACAACCTGCAAGGTCCTAAGCCACTCAGCAAGACCCTAACTCGAAATAAAAAAATAAGAAGAGCTGGGGATGTAGCTCAGTGGTTAAGCACCCCTGGGTTCAATCCCTGGAACCAAAAATAAATAAATAAGAAGGAAGGAAGGAAGGAAGGAAGGAAGGAAGGAAGGAAGGAAGGAAGGAAGGAAGGAAGGAAGAAGGAAAGTATTTGGGGAGGAAAGTTGTATGTTGGAGATGTTTTCCTTTGTCACCATTCCCTAGGCAACAGGGCACTATTTACATAGCATGCATTGGGTTGGGTTTTATAAGTCATCTAGGAACCATTTAAAGTATTACAGGAGGGTACAAAGCAGGAGCTTTGCAAATCCTGTCCCATTTTGCATAAGGGACTTGAGTGTGCATTTGGGTATTCAGAGGGAGTCCTGGAACCAACCCTGGAGAAGTCACCAAGGTGTAACTGTAGTGAGCTTTTTATCCTCAAGTCAGAGAAGAAGGAACCCAGGACAGGAAGATGCGTGTGGCCTGCCACGGTCGGACGCAGCGGTGGCTTACTGAAGGCACCGAAGCAAGACCAGATTCCGCGGGGCCGCATGTGGACGCTTCCACGCCCTTTGGAGCCAGCTCAGATGGGTGGGAAGCTACTGGAGGGAGAACCCCAGGTTCCCTCTGAGTCCTGCTTCTCCTCTGCCCAGCACTTGGGGTCAGAGGATGAACTTGAAGGCGAGAGGTCCCTTCCTGCTCCAAGAGCCTTAGGGTCTGCAGCTGCTCCCTCTCCAAGCTTCCCCGCCCCACGATGAACATCCACGGACTGCGATATGCGTCCTTAGGTCCTGAGGGTTTGACTGGCCCCCTGTGAGGCGTGGTGTCCCCATGGCTCCGCGTCACCAGCTCATGAGGGCGACCTAGTGCTCCAAGCTCCCCCTCTCTTTCCAAAGGCACTGAGTAGATTGAGAGCCCAGAGTCACAAGCAGAGACCCCAGAGGACCGCACCTCTCCTTGGCTCCGGAGCAGGCCCATCCTGGGCACTGGGTGTCAGGAGTCGCACCAATGCATCCTGTATAGAAATGTGTGGAAACCAGACAGCAGGGTTCCTCTCGGGACAGCTGTATGTGGAACAAATAAGCCCCTTAAGGAGAGGGCACCTTCAGGGTTTACCCAGCTCTTGGAAATTGGTTGGTAAGGGCTTTCCTTCTGAGGTGGGCAAATTCTCTTACCCTGAGCGTTACATGACAGAAACCTGGAACTGAATTGCTCTCCGCGTGACAGAGGCAGAGCTCTTGGATGGGAGGAGGAGGAGGAGGAGCAGGAGGAGGAGGGAGAAGAGGAGGAGGGAGAGGAGGAGGAG
>PVKS010032743.1:0-22288 GCA_004027875.1 Aplodontia rufa | reverse complement strand
CTCAGCAACTTAGCAAGAATCTCTCTCAAAGCAAAAAGTGAAAAGGGCTGAGGTGGCTCAGTGGTTAAGGGCCCCTGGGCTCGATCCCTGAATCCCAAGTACCAAAAAATCCAAAACCTTCAGGCATTGTGCTGGCGCTGAGGGCACCCTTCAGGGTGCTCCACCCGGATCTATTCTGTTTGTTGAGAATCAACTTTATTTAGTTTTTCATGTACCTTTCATGGCTCTGGCACTTCTGGTGCTGAGGTTCAAACCTGCAACCTCACGCATGCCAGGCGAGCTCCGTGACCGTGAACCGACGCTCCAATGCCCCCATCTCGATCTTCAGCATTCTTTTCAGAATGAATGGGACTCAAGGCCATGTCACATGCAGTGATCGCTCCATCCTCACCAGTCCCACATAGGCCTTGAGCTGGCCTCCTCCCCAGCTGGGGGCCAAACCCCCCATGCGCACTCACCAACCCAGCAGGGCATGGAAGACTTGGGTGTGACTGGTGCCATCCCTCCCCTCCCCGTTCTCTGCAGAGAAGGGTGGGGCACCAGGAAAGCAGACTCCAGAGCAGGGTCCCCTGGCCACTGCTGATGTTTGGGGCTGGGTCATTCCCTGGAAGGGCGCCCTCCGTCAGAGCAGACAGAAATGTCCCCAGACCTCATTCCCAAGTGTCCCCTGGGGGCACAGAGGCCCATTGGGCTGGTCTGTGGGGAGAGTGCATGCAGCAGCGAGGACAGGTGCACCCTGACATGGGAGCACGTGGGAGGCAGGGAGCAGGCCAGCCCCCAGCAGCTCCTTGGCACACAAGAGGTCCCTGAGGCCATAAGCACTCATCCGTAAGATGGAAAAGCAGGACCCCAGGTCCACCTGAGGGGCGGCAACACAGGGGCTAGCTGCTGCCCAAGCATGGCTTCAGGGGCAGAGGGCAGGAGCTGGGGACAGAGTGACCGACCACCACCTGCACTCGGTTCTCAAACCAGGCAGTCAGGACCCCGTAGAAAGGTGACATTTCTGTAGAAGAGAGCCCTGGGTCCCATGTCCTGGGCTAACAGTGACCAAGTAGGGAGTGCAACTCAGACCAGAAGGCTGTCAGGGCCACTACGAAGCAGTGTAAGCCTGGGCCAGTGCTAAGGGTGTGCTCAGGGTGGTCGTGCTGAGTGGCACAACCAGGACTCTTTTCTTCAGGTGCTGTGACTGGGCTTTGCCCTATCTCCCTGGGTAAGTCCCACCCTGAGCCCTGATACAATAGGCGGTACCCTCAGAAGGGGTCAGCACCCTCCAGGTTCCTCGCCCACCTCACAAGCACATGGAGCTTGCGCAACCCCCAGCAAGTGTCCAGCACCACGGGAGCCAGCATCGGACGTGGACAGAGCCTCCTGGCCCACGGTCATCGGGCACTCCACACTGAGAGAGCAACAGTATCTCAGAAACAGAGGACACAGCGGTGGCCAGGGTCAGGAAAAGGTGACTCCGGGGTCACTGAGGTCACGCTGCTCACTGCTGCAGGCGCCATCTCCAGCCGTCTGGAGCAGGTGCTATTCACAGGTCCCCAGATCCTTCCCTTTCCTAGTGCCACAGCAGGAAATCTACATGCAGCTCAGGAAGTGCCCTGTGCCCCCAGAAACCAGTCCAGTCCTGTCTCCAGCACACTGGGCCTCCCACCTGCCCTGCAGTTGGTCAGCCCTTGGTGCGTCCCAGCAGGAGCTCTGCACCCCAGCCCCCAGGTGCCTGCATGCACAGCGCTTCAAAAGAGCCAAAAGAAACCGCCAGGCCCGGGTACCTGACCCCGTGCCCTTCTAAGAACCAGCCAAGCCTCAATGTCTGGCATACCCATATCACCAGGAGGCCCCCACACAACCACAGCTATGCCACCAGGAGGTGCCTGCCACGCCGGCCTAGGGTCCAGGGGATCCAGAGGAGCAGGACCCTGAGCACTGGCGCCAAAGCCTGAGCTGAGACCACGGGCCCACAGGACAGGGAAAAGCAAACAACCTGCTTTCCACAGGGCCAGCAAGGCTCAGGCCCCAGGTGGGCTCCCAGGCAGCGATAGGATGCCACCGGCAGGCCGTCCTCAGCCCCAGGGCAGGGGCAGGCCTGGGACCTGGATGCATGTCATGGGGCAGGAGCCAGAGCCCAGCCCTCAGTGCCCAGGACTGAGAGGTGCAGGTCAGGACATCCAGGACCAAGGGGAGGCCCAGGCAGGCACACGCCAGGAGCCCCACATTGCGTGGGCGACACCTACCTACTACCTGCTAGACACAGACATGGGGGCAAGGTCAGAGAGGGCAGGGAGCCTAGGCAGGCCTGAGGGAAGGCAAGGGTGACAGCTGATAGGGCCACAGCCACCATCTAGCTCGGACATCCCCAGCCACCCACTCCACCACTACCTACACCTGCAGCGCCCTCTGAGGCCACGCAGCTGGTAGCCACCAGGTCTGAGTGCACGCGAGCTCGAGCCGGCACACCCTCGTGGAGTGCAGACTCTGGCGGCCTCCCAGCCAACCACACGTGCACACCGCACTGGTCTGGCCCTCGGGCCCACGGGTGATGTGACAGCCATGGGCAGCAGCACAGCAGCCCGACTCCCGGCCTGATCCCCCACACTGGTGGCAAAGTCTGCTGGACGCTGGTGCTGGGGCTGTCGCCCTCCCAGGAGCCGCAAAGGTGCAGACACTGAGTTCCCCCAGCCAGGCCATGCCCCCACCCCACCCCCAGTTAAAGGAAGGACGTGGACTGATCCCAAGGCTGGACTGGCAAACTCCACGTGACTCGGCCATGTGTCACTCACCCAACACCTGTTTTTGAGCCCCCTTATCCCTACATGCTGGGGTCTTATCAAAGCCCTTTGTGCTGCCCCTTAGAGTCAGGAAACCTAGCAAAGCTTCAGTCCTGCCCACATCACCACCTTAACGTGGCATGGGCGTGCGAGCAGCACACCAGGCTTGGGCACGATTGGCCTTCGTTACTTAACAAATACATGAGAGGCTCACTTTACACAGGTTTACTGTGACTCCATGCACAGGGGCCCTGCCTGCTCTCGGGCCCTGGAGGCTGGCAGCATGCCACAGCAGAATGTGTGGAAGAGCAAAACTCCCCTCATACCCAGGAACGAAGAGAGGGAGGTGGAATGGGGTCCCACCACCACCACTGACAGCATGGCCCCAAATGACCTAAAACCCTCGCCCCAGGCCCCACCTCTGAAAGGCCCCACCCCACCGCACCTGTAACACCTGGGCCTTTGGGCGACACTCCAGCTCCAAACCACAGCACCACCCACAGTATGGGCAGAGACTGCCTGCCCAGCCCACCATGAAGGCCAGGATCACGCAGCCAAGGAGCAGCACCGGGAAGCACATACCTGCCTATCGTTCACTCTGCCAGTCAGTCCCCGCCCCCAGCGCTGACTCCCATCAGAGGGCTTAAGCAAAGAGAACTCAGGGAGGCAGGAGCTCCCGCTGCCACACGCACTCAGTGGGGCTCAATGCATACCCACCAGGTACAGGTACCACTCCTGGCCCTAGGGAGCCAAGAAGCACCAGCTATCAGCAGGCCAAGCTCCAGAGAGCCCAGAGGGCACACAGGTCCATGAAGGTGAGGAGCGGACCACTGTCCATCAGTGTCGACCCCTTGAAAAAAGACCAGGCAGGGGCTGGCGCGGTGGCTCAGCAGTTACGGTGCTTGCCTGGCATGCGCAGGTACACGGGTTCAAACCCCAGGAACCCACATACACAACTGGAAAAACTCAATAAAAATTGATTCTGTCTCTCTCTCTCTCACTGTCCTTCTCTCTTTAAAAAAAAGAAAGAAAGAAAGAAAGAAAGGGTCTGAAAAGAACTCCTACTCCTTGAGCCCATTCCGAGGAGAATCAGGATGCGATGGCATGCCAACTCCCTGTGCCCACCAGGGAGGAGACAGCAGAGCAGGGCCCTCCACATGGCCACACCCACTGGGGGAGGAGACAGCAGAGCAGGGCTCTTCCAGAGGGCCACACCCACTGGGGGAGGAGACAGCAGAGCAGGGCCCTCCAGAGGGCCACACCCACTGGGGGAGGAGACAGCAGAGCAGGGCCCTCCAGAGGGCCACACCCACTGGGGGGAGGAGACAGCAGAGCAGGGCACTCCAGTTTACCACACCCACTGGGGGAGGAGACAAAAGGATGGACCTCCAGGTATCCACACCCACTGGGGGAGGAGATAGCAAAGGACGGCCCTCCAGATGGCCACGCCCACTGGAGACAACAGAGCGTGGCCCTCCACTGGGGAGGCGCTCAGAGGAAGTGGGCTGTGCTGGTCTCCTCCCTGTTTACTCCTGTGGGGAGGGGCAGACTCCATTTTGACAGATGAGGAAACTGAGGCTTGAAGACCAAAACACTGGCTCATGTGCTCGCTTCCCCATTATGGGTGGCACAGGCAGTCCTAGCTAAGAGGCACTTAGGAGGAGTTGGTGAGAGGCTGTCCCTGGGTCCCACCTGCCCATGATTAGTGCAGATGCCACAGGTAGTGGAACTTGGGAGTGTCAGGTGTCAAGAACGCCAGGTTATTTCCTAAGTGAGTGGACTTCAGCCAGCCAATGAAAGTCATTCAACAAGCACCTGGGGGCCCCTGTGGCCTGGTGTCATGTGCCCTAGGCAGAGGACTCAGAACACAGAGAAGACCAATGGCAAAAAGCAGGAAAGGAATCCTGAGACACACGGGTCAGCAGTCCTCAGCCAGGGGTGATCCACCGCCTCAGGGACAGAGTCATGTCTGAGGACACCTGTAGTTGTTACGACTGGGAGTGCTCCTGGTCTGGAGTGGGCAGAGGCCAAGGACACTGCTTAGCACCCTGCAGTGCTTGGAATGCCTACCCCAGAGACTGATCTGGCCCCATGTCCACTGGCCCAGGTGGGGAAGTCCTGACCCTGGCACTTTCTCCATGGACAAGCTCTTGTAGAGGCCAGGCTCACCCTTGGTGAACGATGTGAGACATTCTGACATCAGCGGCGTGGCAGCAGCTGGCAGCACCATGTGCTCCTGGGACTGGATGTCAACTCACCCCCTTGGGGAACTGATGCATAGGTCTGCAGTCCCACAGCTGCAAGTGGCAGAGGTGCCTCTGAATCCCAAGTCTAGTGACGCTAGGAGGACCCAGAAGGTGCAGGATGCGCCAGTCAGCTACGCTTTAGCAGCAGCAGGAAGCAGATTGGGTCAGAAGCCACCAGAGGCACAAAGGCCATGCAGGGGAGGACTGAGGGGGTGGAGGTGGGGGATCTGGAGCAACAGCACCTGGGCAAGGGGACACAGAACCAGCTGGGAGTCTGGTTCCAGGGCAGCACATTTCAGATGGCCCAGACAGCTCAGCAGGTGGCCTTCAGAGGACAGAGAGAGCCAGGGAGGAAGCAGGCCTGGCCTGGAGGGAGAAATTTACATGGCTGTAAGCAGAGCACAAGGCAGCAACCTGGGCAGGCACAGTGCTGCATGTAGGGCCGAATTCCTACCTGTGGGCAGCTCCAGGCCCTCAGGTGCTGCAGGGACATGAGCACCCTGCTAGGGACCAGGCCTCAGTGCAGAGAAGGGATAAGCTGGCCCCAAGGGCCTTGCCATGGCACTTCCCTACTGTCTGACATGGCAGCTGCACACCACCGACGCACCACACTCCAGAGCCAGAACCGTCTCCTCGTGGTGCGGCCAAGCATCCTGCTCCCCAAGAGGGCAGGACTCCACGGCAAAACTCAGCAAGAGAAACTCTCTGTGGCTGGAGAAAAGCACTTCCTCAGCTGGGGCAGGCCAGGGCAGGGACAGCTGCAAAGGACCTCAGTGACCCAAGCGTGCCAAGTTCAGACCCCGCGGGCCTACATCCCAGTCCACCTGGCCACTGCAGGAGGGATACTCGCTTCTCACCTGCTGGTGGTGGCGGCGGGGTGCAGTGAGCCCGTGACTAGGAGTCAGTTCAGATGATCGGCCCTGGGGGTAGGGGAGGGGCATCCCTCCCAGAACAGGCAGGGAGGCTGAGGGCAGCTAGATCCGAGAGCAATTCTGGACTCTGGATGACGGGTTTCTATTTTTGGTACCACGGATTGAACCCTGGGCACTTAAACACTGAGCCACATCCCCAGACCTTTTATTCTGAGACAGGGTCTCATAAACTGCCGAGGCTGGCTTTGAACTTGCGATCCTCCTGCCTGGGTCTCCCAAGTTGCTGGGACTGCGGGCGTGGCCACTGCGCCCAGCTTGGCTGACAGGTTTCCACTGCACTTCCAGGACTGCCCAACAAACAGACCTTTGACAAATAATATTTTTTCCTTTCTTTTTCTTTTTTGGTGGCTCCAGGGATTGAACTCAGGTCTCTACCACTGAGCCACACTCCCAGCCCTTTAAAAAAGAGAGAGAGACAGACAGACAGACAGAGAGAAAGAATCATTTTTATTTAGTTTTTCACGTGGCTTTTGTTGCTGCGACACTTCGCTGCGTGCTTGGTGCTGGAATTTGAACCCGCATCCTCGCGCATGCCAAGCAAAAGCTGTACCACTGCTCCAGCCCCTTAAAAAAATTTCTTTTTCTTTAAGTTTCGAGCCAGGGGCCTTGCTATGGAACTTGCCATGCCCTGTCTCAGCCCAAGTTGCTGGGATGACAGGCAGCGCAGGCACCATACCCAGCTAATAGCTGAATCTAAACGTGAAGGGCGTAAGACCACTTCCTGGGGTGGGTCCTGTTCCTCTACAACCAGGCTCCAGGGTGGACGAGGCCATCCAAGGTGCTTCCTGCTTCCACAGTCTGCGGGTATAAGGCACGGTGACGCTGTCAGGAGCCAGCAACCTCACTCTGTGGCTTCCTCGCACGGAGCCACACCCAGCTCTGAGGGCCAGCGTCCCCCACGCCGGACCCCAGGCTTTCAGCTGCCCAGCTGGGGCCGGCGCAGGACGGACAGGAAGCCTCTGGAATTCACCATCCTGCCTTACTTAGAAAGCCGGAGCTGCCTGGGCTCAGCTTGCTGGGATGTGGAGCCTCGGGGCACAGGCGCTCCTGGGCAAGTCCTCAGTTCCCTGCCAGAGGATCCGTACCGGCCTCCCGGTGGCTTACTACCAAAGGACAGAAATGCAGAGGCCCAGCACCCGAGCTCCCCAGGGGCCTGCGCCCTTCCGCGCTCGAGAAGCTGCGGCGGCGCTGGCACGGAGGCAGGAACAGCGTTGGCTCCACAGCCAGTCCACACCTCCAGCCCCGCTGCTGGCGAATCACCACCACCAGCAAGAATGACAGCAAGGACAAGCTGGAACGGCACCACGAATAAAGCCCAACACACAGGTACATGTTCACGCGGGCACTGGGTAACGAAATAGGGTGCACCGCACACACGTTCGCACCAGGGGCCTCGCCACCCACCCTCCACGACATACGCTATGTGTGACAGGAGTGTCCAGGGGGCTGCTTTGCCCCGGGGGACACCTGGCACTGTGCAACTACGGGGCTGGAGCAGGTGGAGACCAGGGCACCATCCACACCCTGCAGAGCTGGCCTGGCCCTCACGTCTACTTTGCTGAGGCGGACACCCTGTCTAGCTGAGTAACCTCATAGGTCACAGAGGCTCTGGGCCACAGGGAAGGGGGCAGGAGCAGGTGTCCAGGCAGCACTCCCAGAGTCCTGCTCCCCAGAGCCACACACAAAGGAGACCCTCCTGCCCCTGGAATGTCACAGGAGTTTAGCATCGCCAGCCTCCAACACTCCACTCTAACTTTGCAAGGGAACCACAGGGGCACAGGAGAGTTGGAGCTCCCTCTGCCAAGGGACTGGGGAGGGGACAGCAAGCCCTGGCACCAGAGCCATGTGGCTGCCATCAGAGGTATCTGAATGTGCCACCCGCTGCAGGCTGTCACCACCTGCCGCAACTGGGCAGTGCCCCTGAGGACGGGGAACCTCAGTCCCACCTGCCATGTGCTCCCTGCCAAATGGGGACAATCAGTGCACTGGGGCTGGCTCACTGGGAAAAGGGAACTAGCCCCACAGTAGGTACAGGCTGTGCAGAGGGGCACTCAACAGTGAGTCCCCTGCTCTGCCCTGGAGGCCTCACCTGCTGCAAAGCCCTCCCTCAAGGGTCCTCAGCCTGGGACAAACGGCTACTCGGATGGGAAGTTTCCTGGGCCATCCAATTCCCAAAGGGTCCCTTGTGCCTAGCACCCAGGCCAATGCCGCCTCCCCTGCGAGGCCTGGATCTGTGTGTCATGCTTACGGCATTCACACCTGTCACCCTTGGTCACACAGGCCTTCCATACCCTCCCCACTGCCCCGCACACCCTAACCTGGCATCACCCCCCAAGACAGTGCAGGACGCCCCTTTTATGGGCTGGGGAGGGGATGCTGCTAGGGTTACCCAGCAGGGGAAGGGGAGGACAGTAGATACAGGGACCCTGTGTCCAGGTGGGTACCAGGAAGGCTTGGGAGATGGCCCTATTGCTTCCAGTTTCACTCCAAGACTCTAGGCTTGAGGCTGGCTCAGCAAAACTGCAGACGGGGAGCCCTGACCTTGAACCCGTGTCAACCTGGAGCCCAACACCGAGGCTTAGGAGCTGGGGCTCGCCGGGGAGGACAGGGCCCAGAGGCCCCACAGCCACACGGTGAGACATCTGGCTGTCCCTCAGTGTAGACATCCTAACTCTCCCAACCCAAGAGAAAGGCACATGGCCATGCTGTCCTCCACAAGCCACCACTGCCCCTGAAGAGATAGCCTCTGTGGAGCCCCAGGTGAACCCCAACACGTCTGCAAAGTATCCAGGAGGCTGCTTCAAGCAAGGTGCCTCTCCAGCCTGGGCCTAAAGCCCAACTCCCAGCACCAACACCGGCCCCTCTGCCACCAGGCTCCTCAGCGTATCCACTCCAGGACAGCCCTTTCCTCCCCAGCCACAGACCATCAAGGCTACCTGTGGGCACAGGGCACACCTCCCCAGGCTTCCCAGGGTCCAGGCTCACCCGGGAGCTTGGCTTGGGGATGGAGGAGGAAGGGCAGGCAGGGCAGGGCTGTTTTGTAAACCTGCAGTGGCCCATCCTTCCCGGACCCTTACCTGGGCCCTTATTTTGGGTGACAACAGACAGCTGGGTGAACTGGCTCCCAGCAACAGGTGCTCCAGAGGAGAGGGAGACACACTTGAACCAAGCCTTCTCCAGGAAAGACAGGAGAAGCAGAGACATCGGGGTGGGGGTAGGGGACAGCTCCACCAGGACACCAAGGACAGAGGTTGCGGAAGGCCAAAGAGTTGGTTGTTCTGACAACCCAGAGACAGGCTGCCTCCTCCAGCAGGGCACCCTCCATTCTGAGAAACTTGGCTTCCCTGTGAAGAGAAGGAAGGCAGGGGCATAGCCCTGGAGGGAATGGAAGTGGAGGCACACCTGAGGCTGGAGGAGGACAACTGAGTCTTTGTAGTGAATACCTGGTGGGACATGCCCAGGTGGGGCCTGGAAGGTGAGGGGTGAGTGTCCTGCAGATTACAGCCTAAAGGTCTGGCCCCGAGGAGACACATGGACAGGAAGAGGGAGACACACAGTGGGAGGTGGGTCAGAGGCCAACCCTGTGCACAGGCGGCTCATTCTGTCCCAAGGTACAGAGGGCAGATCCCCAAGGGTCCTGGCCAATGTGGACAGCAGAAGCAGGGGGCACCCAGGATGCAGAGTCCTGACCGGGACAGTGAAGGCAATCCAAAGAACTCAGGACCCAACCTGGACAGCAGAGGCAGGAGACTGCCCTGCAGGAAGCCAGGGCCCTACAGAGCACAGGTACACCTCAAAGGGACCCATGAGCAGGGACTGACCACAGAGGGCTCCAGGCTAACCAAAAGAAGCAGCAGCAGGCCAGACCGGGAGCAGGGGCCACCTGCAATACCAGCAACTCGGGAGAATCTTAAGTTTAACGCCAGCCTCAGCAACTTATCGAGGCCCTGAACAACTTGGAGAGACCCTGTCTCAAAAAATAAACAGGGTTGGGGATGTGGCTTGGTGGTTAAGCACCCTGGATTTAATCCCTGCTACTGGGAAAAGGAACAGGCCCTCCTGGACAGCATGGCAAGGGCTGCCCGCACAGGGATCTGGAGGAACCACCAAGTAATCAAGGCAGCCCTGCACAGCTAGGGCAGGGGCTGACCACCGTGGGCCCAGGCCAGCGCAGGCAGGGATTGACCCTGGAAGGACTGGGCTGACCACCGCCCGCAGGTCATGACCACTGCAGGATCTGGGGCAAACTGAGCATGGGCTGCCCCACGCAGCAGCCGCAGGGCTGACCCTGCAGAGTTCTAGGAACGGGCGGCTCACCCTTTCCTGACCACTTGGACCTGAACCGCCCTGTGCTCCAGGCGCACCGCTGGCAGTGCTGACCCCCGTGGGTACAGGCGGGGCTGGTCCTCTAGGGACAGGGTAGGGCTCATCCCTGGGCCAGCACCTGTCCTCCCAGGACTGGGGTGGGCTGCACGCCGGGAACAGGACAGCGGATCGCAGCGGCGGCGGGGACGCGCGGGCCGGGCCCCACTCACCCAGCAGCAGCAGCTTGAGCTCGCGCCGGGCGTCGCGCTTGTCCCGGCGCAGCTGCTTCTCGATCTCGGCGTTGATGCGCTTAGACTCCTTCACCTCGTCGCTCAGGCAACACGCCATCATAGACTCCAGAGTCATCGTTCCGGCCCCAGCCGCCGCCGGCCGCCCCCGCCGCCGCTGCCCCCCGGCCGCCCGGCCCGGCCCGGCCCGCCGGAGCCGCCTCGGCCGCGCCCGGCCGCGTCCTCGGCCCCGGGCCCCGCTCGGCCGCAGCCGCGCAGGTCGCCGCTCGCTCGCGCCGCCACGGACCCCGCCGCCAGCCGCGCCGCGCCGCCGCCGCCGCCGCCGCCGCCAACCGCAGCCGCCGCGACCAGCGACGGCGCCGCGTAACCTAGACCGCTGGGCGCGACGGGCAGGCGGAGCGGCCAATGGGAGCGCGGAGGCCCGCGGGGCGGGGCCAGCGGCGGCCGAGGGGCGGGGCCTGGAGCGCGGGCGGGGCGCTCGCGTTTGGTTGCGCCGACGTGGGAAGGGGCGGCCGGGCGAGGCCGCCCGGGATTGTGGGAATGCGGCGGATTCGGCCTCGGGCTGGGCCCAGTGTTGGCGGCCTGCGCTGCGCAGAATCACCTGGCCCTGAGTTGCTGCGTTCCTAGAGCAGGCACTAACGGGCGCCTGCTGTATGCCGGCATCAATGCTGTGCCTGCCTTAATACCAGGCGGCCGCAGCGGGAATGAGCGCCTGCTGTGTACCAGGCAGGTCCCAGGCACGAACAGTGTGGGGCCAGGCACTAACAGAGCACCTGCTGCATGCCAGGCGCTGCGTCTGCCCCGTGAAGCAGTTCAGATCCTCATGGAGCAGTTGAAACAAGGCAGCACCAGAATCCACAGAAACATAAATGTGTCCCCACCCCTTGGGTCACTTTGCCTGAAACCCTCTTCCCTCTTCGGCCTCCTTGTCCAGCGCCTCCGTGGTCTCTGCTCTCAAGCCTGCCAGGGACCCTCAGACCCAGGCCGTCTCTTCCCCAGGGCACAGCCGGCCTCAGGGGTTCTCCCAGGTGGCCCAGTGCAGACTCGATTTCCCCGGTGGACAGCGAGCTCCTGAGGGCCGGGGCCGGTGGCATCCACCGCGCTCAATTCTGGCTGCCGCCACCTCGTATACAGCGGATCTCAAAACGACTTTCTACTTAAAAGTAGCATGATGTTCCAAAACACGCGCGCGCAGGTTTGAGCCCCGGGAGGCCGCGTGGGGACACAGCTCACCTCACGAGCTGCCGGCTCACCTCGGGGCCAGGCACAGCCCTCAAGGATTCTTTTCCTCCTTTCTTTTTTATTTATTTATGTATTTTGTGTGTGTGTTGGGGATTGAACCCAGAGATGTCTACCGCTGAAACACATCCCCAGCCCTTTTCATTTTTACTTTTACTTATTTAACGAGAGAGAGAGAGAGAGAGAGAGAGCGTCAACTTTATTTAGTTTCTCATGTGGCTTTCAAAGTACACAACACTTTGTTGTGTACGTGGTGCTGGGGTTCAAACCCTTGCCCTGGCACTTGCCAGGCAAGCACCCGAACTGCTGAGCTCCGCTCCAGCCCCTTGATTTTTATTTTGAGACAGTGTCTCGCTCAGTTGCTGAGGCTGGCCTTGCACGTGTGACCCTCCTGTCTCAGACAAGGTGTGCTCTGCCACATGCAACTTAAAATCTGTTCTTTTCCTTTTGCGTTTCCCTGATTCTTAGTTTGGTGCTGGGGACAGAACCCAGGACTTCATGCATGCGAGGCACATGTCCCCCCGAGCTCCATCTCAGCCCCCATGTCCCCCCAAGCTCCATCTCAGCCCCCGTGTCCCCCCTCAGCTCCATCTCAGCCCCCGTGTCCTCCTGAGCTCCAGCTGTAGTCCCTCTAAAATATTTTCTCGCTGGCCTTTTACAGAAAGAAGCCTGAACCCACCACAGAGCCTGGTCAGTGTATCTGGCATGGGAGGGCTCTGGGCAGAGGAGGAGGCCGGGAGTCCCCTGATCACAGTACCTGGCAAACCTGGCCTGACGCCGCCTCCACCCTGGGGGTGCAGACTCCAGCCCAGCTGTATCACCCACCTTTGGAGCTGCCCCTTGGTACACTGCTCCAGCAGTCTTGAGATAAGGGGGGAAGGGAGGGTCAAAGTCCCCATTTATTAGTTGATTGGGGTGTGGTAAGGTTATCTCCCCGAAACTCATCTTGGGGGCCTCTACCCCCACACCTCAGCTGAATGCAGCCAGGACCGGGCTCCTGGGGCCCCCACAAATCGGTCGAAGCTCCACTTGCAGATAAAACCCCCAAGCAGGGGTGGGCTGAGCACACCACAGTCCCCGGGCCTCTGCGCCAAACGACCCCCACCTCACGCGGTCTTCGAGGCCGGCACCCCCACCCGGCTGCCTCCAACGCGCCGCCCAGCCCGAGGTTCCTTCTCCGTGGGCTCTTAGCCGCGTGGACTTCCTCCCAGCTGCGATGGGGGTTTCTGTTATCGCCGCCACCTCTAGAAGCTGAACTGGCACACACAGGCGCCCGATGAACATGGAAGCCCCCAGTGGGTGCACAAATCCGTCTCAGCCTTTACTGCTTCGAGGCCTCTTCTATTTTGGCGCTGGGGATTGAGCCCAGGGGCAGGGGTGCTTTACCACTGAGCCTCACCCCCAGCCCTTTTGATTTTTGACACAGGGCCTCGTTACGTTGCTGAGGCTGGCCTCAAACTTGCCACCCTCCTGCCTCAGCCTCCCGAGTCAGGAATGACGGGCTGTGCCGCATGCCTGGCTGTTCCTTGGTCTTCCACGGCTTCCCCCTTAGTGTTAGCGATTGTGACCACGTGTTACTGGTCACACTGGTTGTCTCCTCCCTGAGATGAGCTCCAGGGGCTCCAGGTCTCCGCTGGGGTGCCCGTGTCCAGCACCAGCCCCGGGCCTCTTCCCTCCTCCACCCACACCTCTGCGCAGCGGCTTCACCCTCGCACCAGCTCGCAGTCCTGTCTACACCTGGATGGCGCCCCCAGCCCTGGACCTGGGGTCCAACTGCCCCGGACATCTGCACACAGTGGCCCATGGGGGCCACATCCTCACCGCAGAACCAAGCCCTGATCATCCCTGTGCCTGAGCCCTTGGCCTACAGCACCGTCTGTCCCCAGTCTCCGCATCCACAGCCGGCCTCCTCCCTGGGCCTCCTCTTTCCTGTCCCCAGGTCAAAGCCCCAGCTGCGGCCCTTGTGGTGTCCTGCTCATCTACCTGGAGCCCTTTCCAAGGCTTAGAGAAACCGTTCTCTTCTAATTCGGAGGGTGCCTTTCACGAGCACAGTGCTGGATTGGACATTGACGAGCGGAGCTGGTACCCGAGTGCTCAAGTGTCACCCCTGCAAGGAGCGGTCACCTCCTCCTCTGTCCCCGGGGCCTGGCATACAGCAGGTGCTCAGTGAGTGTCTGCAGCTCTCCTGGGTGCTCCACCAAGACGGCCCTGCCTCCCGCACTCACGAGGACGAGGGCTGAAGGCAGGGACCAGCCCGGGTCAAGCAGGGCCCAGCAGGCAGGATGGGACGGCTTCTATCCAGCTCACTCCCACCTGTACCTGAAGAGCCAAGGCTGCTGCTGGGGTCCCTGGGACAGCCCAGGCCTCACGCCAAGAGCCAGGTGTGAGGAACATCAGCCAGGCTCCTGGGAACATCACGACCACCTTGGCAGCCCTGCCGAAGCCTTCTCTGCAGCTTCAGGGGAGCCAGAGCCACCAACTGCCCCTCAGAGGCTGTGACCCAGACACCTGGGGGACCTAGACAGGATGATTGCTTCAGCCTGGAGTTCAAGGCCAGCCTCAGTGACAAGAAAGTCCCCATCTCAAAACCAGAACTGGAGCTTGGTGATGCACGCCTGTCACCCCAGTGACTCTGGAGGCTGAGGCATGAGGAGGCTGAGGCAAGTTCAAGGCCAGCCTCAGCAATTTAGTGAGACCCTAACTCAAAATAAAAAATACAAAGGCAGGGAGGTAGCTCAGTGGTTAAGCACCCCTGGGTGCATTTCCTGGTGCAGCAAGAAATGAAAAAGAAGGAAATGAAGGAGAAAAGGAATAGAAAAAAAGCACCCTGAAGAAAATAATACACTCTTGCACTTTTCAGGCACAGTTAGGGGTTGATTTCCTACACAGAAATTCCTAGCTAATCCGTGGGCCTGGTGTAGGAAAAGCAGGCATCCACAGGATGGGGCACAGGGTCCATAACAGCTGAGGCTGGAAGCCACACAGGTGCCCACCAGTGGGGGAGCCCATGACCAAACTGCAGCCTGGCCCACACAGTGGAATATTATGCGGCCATGAGAAGGAACTGTTCCGCTTGCTCACAGCAGCATGAACGGGCCTTTCCCTGTGTGCTGCTGGGCATGCCACCCAGGGCTCGCGCGTGTTGGGCAGCAGTAGCCGGCGGCCCCTGGTCCTGAGCTGAGTGAAAGACACCAGACACAGAAGAGCAGCACCGGGCAGGACGCCCTGGCAGCTGCCAGCTTCAGAAAGCCACGGCAGGGGAGTGACCAGCCGTTTTCCTGGGGCTGGGGGCAGCGATAGACAAGGGAAGGGCAATTCCTTGTTCATTTCCCATGTTGGTGGCCCTGACGGGAGCTGGGGGTGACCAGAGAGTCTGAGCTGCAGGCAGACCTGGCTCCTCCACCCTGGAGACAAAGTCCACTGCTGCCACTGGCACCAGCCCCTCCCTCCTGCTCACTCCTGTGGCCTTGGTCTCCTTGAGGAGTGGGGGTTTTATGGAGGGCCAGGGCCAGGGACAAGGCCATCCCCTGGCTCAGAGCCGAGAGCCAGCGCAAAGGTGACTGGGGCCGTTGCAGAGCTGGGAGGGCAGGCGAGGGGGCCCCGGGGCTGACGGCCAAGTCTGTTCTGCGTCTCGATGGCTGCAGGGGCGCATGCCTTCAGCAGCTCATCCCACAGCACACTAGAAGCCGTATGTCTCTGCTTCCCTCCCCGCAGCGCCAGGGACGAGCCCAGGCCTCCCCCGCGCTGGGCACACGCTCCACGGCTCAGCTGCACACCAGCCTTTGCAACTCATTCTCAGACAGGGTCACGCCATGTTGCCCAGACTGGCCTCAAATTGCCATCCTCCTGGATCAGCCTCCCAAGCTGCAGAGATTGCAGGTGTGCCCCACTGTGCCCAGCTGCTCTGGCACCCCCTTGCCACGGGCCTGCCAGCCCCAGGCCCTCCCTGTCCTCAGCCCAGGCCTCAGCCCTGCATGGTCAGCCAGGCTCCTGGGAACATCACAAGCCTCAATCCCCAGCCCAGGAAAGTGCCCCTTATGGCCTGCTTCCAATCAGAGAGGACTCGTGACAGTCCCTGCGTACGCATCCCTGGGCACTCACATACGTCTGCCACCTGCAGGAACACCCCCCACCCTCTCTGCTTTGCCAACTTCCTGAAGCACAGCTCCAAAATCCCCACTCCCTTCTCTACATCTCCCCAGCTCTGGGGCCCCACCCTGTGTCCCAGGCCGAAATCCACAAGGCTGAGACCATTTGTGCCTGACCCTGACTTCTTCAGTCGGGTGAACTTGTATTCATCCTTCAAAGCCCTGGCACAAGTGCCCCAATCATTGTTAGTGACATTGCTTCGATCCTTCCCAGGGGTTCAGGGCCTCAGGCCTCTACTTCTGCCTCAACCTCGTTCTACCAGAGTCTGTGTCCAGCTCTGTCCCTTCAAGACTGTGGACTTCTCAGTGGAGGAGGCTAAACAGCTTTATTGGCCCCGGGTGTGTCTGTCTAGCATATGGCAGGCCATGGAAAGGGCATCGAGAAGGGAATACGGGTTGGGTGTGGCTCGGTGGTAAAGGGCTTCCCTGCCCTGCCCAAGGCCCTGGGCTCCGTCCCCAGCACCAAAAAAAAAACAAAAGAGAAAGAGAGGGGCCGGAGCGGTGGCTCAGTGGTCACAGCGCTTGCCTGGCGCGCACTGGAACGCAGGTTCAAACCCCAGCGCCACGTACACGGCCAAGTGTAGGAGAAACAAAGGCCACAGGAAAAATTAATAAAATAAAAGCCATTCTCTGTCCCCCTGTCCCTCTCTTTTAAAAGAAGAAGCAGGTAAAAGGCAGTGAGTAGGGACAGAGGTTGGCTTCACGGGAGGCCCCGCATCGTCTGAATTCCAGCCTGCATCCTCTTTGGCCTCAGGCAAAGAACGGATCTGAGACTTTCCCTCCAAAGAAAAGATGTCACCAAGCATCTGCCCCTGTGACCAGGCCGGGCTCGGACCCCCAGGGGCCAACAGAGCCTGTGGAGGGCTGTGGGCCGCGGCCAGGACAACCCACCGGCTCCTCCCAGGGCTCCCACGGTGGCACCTAGGGGACACCCAGGCCTGGCCTGCTGGCAGGCTGTGCCCTCTGACACGGAGGCCGACTGTGGAGCCAGGCCCAGGGAGTTCCACAGGCCCACAGGTATCCCCTTGTCCCGTGTTGGAGACACAGATCCAGTGGAGAAGCTTCTTCATGTTAAGCTCCAAACTAAACGTAGGCTGCAGTCAAGTCCTGTTCTGCCCCCGCCCCGGTCCTTCCTGCTCCCACCTCTCTCGGGGTCAAAATTCAAGTTCTGCCAGGCACGCCTGTAATCCCAGCAGCTCAGGAGGCTGGGGCAGGAGGATCACAAGTTAAAGGCCAACCTCAGCAACTTAGCGAGACTTAGCGAGAACCTGTCTCGAAATATTTTAAAAGGGCTGGGATGTGACTCAGTGGTTGAGCACCCCTGGCTTCAGTCCCTGGAACCCCCCATTAAAAACCGAAACCCAAGGCACCTTTCAGCCCCCAGTCCTGCACCACCTGCCTGTCTCCCACCTGCATCCCCTCCTCCTCTCGCTTGGGATCCAGGCTCCGACCTGCCCCAGGGCCCTTGTGTGACTGAGCCCTTGGCCTGAAGCTGCCACCCTCCTGTGACCTCACCGCCGAGCCACCGCTCCAGGCCCAGAGTCTCACATTTTAAAAAGCAGCTTAGAATCCACGCTCAGATTTGTGGCGGCTCTGGCCAGCTCACCCTGGCGGGTGACGCACCAGGCCTGGACCGCAGCCCGGGGCCTTCCTTTGGACCACAGTGGGCCCCGGCCTCACCTCTTTGCGGATCACCTGCTGGCTGTGACCATTAGGAGCGCCTAGCTGGGCCCGGTGGCCAGGCCTGTCACCCAGCGACTCAGAGGCAGGGGTGGTGCAAGTTCCAGGCCTGGCAGGACCCTGTCTCAAAAAGAAAATGAAAAGGGCTGGTCTGTGGCTCGGGGGGGCTGTGTGCCCAGCACAGGAGCCCCGGGCTCCAGTACCAGCAGTGAAAAAGTAAAATTTTTAAATTTATTTGTAAGCCCAAAATTGGTGCTCGGACCCTTTCCAGGTTGCTTCAAGTCCAGTTCTGCCCCTGCCCCAGTCCTTCCTGTTCCCACCTCTCTCGGGGTCATGATTCAAGTGTTCTGGGTTCTGCGTTCAGCTCACGAGCAGCACGAGTGTCCTCTCTGTAGTCTTGAGGGCCATGGTTTTTGCATTTTTATTGGTGATTCTTTTCCTTTTCTATCTTTCTTTTTTTCTTTTTTAGTCCCAGGAATTGAACCCAGGGTGCTTAATCACTGAGCCACATCCCCAGCCCTTTTATTTTGAAACAGGGTCTCACCAAGTTGCTGAGGCTGGCTTTGAACCCACAATCCTCCTGCCTCAGCCTCCTGAGCCTCTGGGAGGACACGTGTGCGCCACCAGGCCCAGCTACCCTCAGACCATTTGTCCAGGCTGGCCCTGAACCTGCCATCCTCCTGCCTCCACCTCGCTGGGCACCAGGAGGACCGGCGTGGCCACCGCATGGCTCAGGAGGGTTAGAAAGGGCTCCGGAGCCCCGGTGCTGGGTTTGTTTGCGATGGTCCCACCATGGCTCCCGCTGACCAGGCAGGAGGAGCTGGCTGCGGTCTGCACCCGTCACGAGGTCAGTGTGAGCTACATGGACCTGGGGCCCTGCGAGGGCCGTCTTCCCCCACCCTGGACAGTCACATGTTGACTCCAGGGACAGCCGTGGGGCCCAGGTGCTCCTGCCCCATCTAGCAAGTAAAACCCAGGGAGCCCCTGTGAGGTGGGGCTCGGATAGGCAGCCAACAATGCTTAAGGGTTAGGGAGTCCACGTAACACCAGGAAATTCCTGTTTCTTCCTCTCAGTACCGGGGACTGAACCTGGGACACTTTACCCCCGAGCTACACCCAGACCTTTCTATTTTATTCTGAGGCAGGGTCTCATGCTGTCGAGGCTGGCCTCCGATTTGCAATCCTCCTTCCTCAGCCTCTCCTGAAGGAAGAAAGTCATGAATGGGGTGTCCTGGTCTGGAATGGTGAAGACCAGGGTGGTGGCTCATTACCTTTAGGGCCCAGGATGCCCATTCAGAAAGGGTCCAGCCTCATAGGCAGACAGGGCCACTAGCCTACACCGCTCTGCTGAGCTGTTGGGCACAGTGGGCAGCCCTCACAGGGGGCAGCGGGAGACTCCAGATCCGCTGGACCCTCCAGGCCGGGCAGCCGCACCACATCCTGGGGAGACGCTGCCCCCCTGTGGACACACAGGGACCTGCAGCCATCGGTCCTGGCACTGTCCCCAGGGTCCCAGCCCCGGGCTCACTGGCACTTTCTGCCCTGACTGCAGGCGATTGCTGTCCAACACCGGGGCCTCTCGGGGCTGCCGAGCCCTGGAGGCCTGAGCCCTGGAGGCCTGGCCAGGGTCGCTGAGGAAATGCAGGGGTGTGGTGAGCGGCTGCTGCAACTGGGGAACACGGACGTCCCCACACATCCTCCCGCGTGTCCTGGCGACAGAACTGCCCAGTTGAGACCCCCAGGTGAGGGGACCCTGTGTCCCACGTCCTGCTGGGGTCCTGGGGTGACACCCCCATGGAACACCCGGGAGCTGGGAGGGCCCAGGAGCTGGGGATCCCCAGCTTAGCTGCCGTGTGGGGGTCTCCTCTGTCTGCCTGAGCAGGAGCCCACTGTGCGCCCTGGGGGACCAGCCCGTCCTGACAGCCCCAGGCGGTGGCCGGGCTGGGAACAAGTTCTAGAAAGTTCCGGGCACCGTCGTCCTCTGCCCGCCTGGTGGGTGCCGGCCACACGCGGCTCTGGAGCGTGCAGAACCCACTCCTTCCACGTGCATCGTTCAAGTTCCGTGCAAGCCCCGTGCAGCTCCTGGAGGCGGGTCTGGGGCTGTGGTGGTGGTGGCAGCTGGCGGGGCGCTGAGCCCCTTGGCCTTCCTGGCCTTTTCTCTCAACTACTAAGTGTGGAGCGCTGGCCGGTGCTGGAGCCTCTCGGAGCACCTTCCTCCCGCCGGCTCTGCTGTCTGATTGAGCTGCACTCAGGTCCTGGCGTTACACCCATTTTACAAAAGAAGAAACCGAGGGTCAGAGAGGGCAGCTGCCCGAACACTCTCCCCTGGCGCTAAGACCAGAGAGGGACCCTGAATTCGTCAGTTCTCCAGACCAACGGATCCAATAGCTGTTTAGGAAAGTGCCAGTGGCTACAGGGAAGAGACTCAAGATGTCCCAGGCCGGGCCATGCAGGCCAGGTGGAGACCCTGGGGTGTGGTAGCCCTGCTCAGCCCACGTCAGAGGGTCTTGGGAGCAGGGCAGCCGGTGTCAGAGCTCTCAGTCTGCTGCTGAGGCCTGAGGACCCGAGAGGTGCCGCAGGGGAGGCGTGGAGACTGAAGGCCAGAGAGTGTGGACCCGTGAGCCCAGGCAGGAGGCAGGGACAGCCCTACCAGGAGCACGGAGACTCCCTGCAGCTTCCCATGGCCTCCGCCAGCAGGTGGACCACAGCCCAGCGCCCCCCCCCCACCTCCCACCTCGTCTTGCAGATGGGGAAACTGAGGCTCCGGGGAGTCCTGGACGCAGTCTCATCTGTTACCCTCCAGGCTGACCTGGTGGCCTGTGGGGTCTTGGGGTCAGATGACAAGTCAGATGGTGCTGGGGTCCCACTTCAGTCCCTTTATGGCTGAGAACTCATTTCAGTTTTATTTTTTGTAGCACTGGAGATTGAACCCAGGGGTCTCTGCCACTGAGCTGTACCCCCAGCACCTTTCATTATTTATTTATTTTTAAAGAGAGAGGGACAGTGAGAGAGAGAGGAGAGAGAGAGAATCAATTTTATTTAGTTTTTCACGTGGCCTTCATTGCTCCGAACCTCCGTTGTGTATGTGGTGCTGGGGTTCGAACCTGCGGACTCACGCATGCCGGGCAAGCACCATAACCGCTGAGCCACCGCTCCAGCCCCTTATGTTTTATTTTGAGACAGGGTCTGAACTATCACGTGTCTCATCAGGGCCTCACAAAGGCTGGCCTCCAGCTCATGATCCTCCTGCCTTGGCCTCCCAGGTGGCTTGGATGGCAGGTGTGTACCAGGCCCAGCCTAGCACAACCCTTTCCTCTTTTAAGTGAACTGTCCCAAATGCATTGTTACGGTAACAGAAGCTGCCTGGCACCCCTCCCAGAGACCTCATCTCCACGTCTTTGGAGGTGAGCGCGTGAACATGGCAGCCTGAGGGACGCTGTGCAACCCACGGTACACATGTGGGTACCAAAGCCCTGGCCGCCATGCTGCCTCTGCTTTCCAATGCTGTAACTAAACACCAGAGGCTGGGGACGCACTAGGGACAGAGGTTTGTGGATGGAGCTCACTGTCCTGAGGGCCGGAAGTCCAGGAGCGCGGAGCCTGGAGGGCGTGGGCAGCCATGTGCCCACAGGTGCGGGCGTCATGCGTGAGACACAGCAAGCCACCAACTGCCACCTCCTTGCTCTCTGTCCCCATTTATTTTTGCTTCTCTGCTGTTTCGTGTGCTGGGGTGGAAGATGGGCACTGTGCCAGCTACTCACATGTGGTCCTCCTCCGATCAGGCCACCGAGGCCACCGGACCTCATCTAACCTCATTACCTCCCCGCCTCCTGACACCAGCACAGGACCTTGGGAACACGCTTGAGACACAGCAGCCCTGGGGACACACGCCGCTGCGTGCCTTGGGTCCGACTCTCCTCTCGGCCCGGCCTTGGGGGCACTGAAGATCCAAGGGACCTCTGTGGTCCTCAGCCACTTGCAGAGAAGGTGACGACTGTGATATCGGGGGCGTCCCTGCGGGTGTGTGCAGGTGCTGCGGGGTCAACTGTGCCACGTGACCACCAGAAGCTGGGAAAGCCGAAGCCCAGAGAGGGACAGTCACCGGTCCAGAGCCACAGAGCTCGTGGTTCCAAAGCTGGGCTGGCCCTCCTCCCTCAGTTTCAGCAGGGACACAGGAAGGGACTGCGGAGGGCAGGAGGCAGGCAGCCATGCCTCCCTGCTCCTCGTGGTCCCCAGGTGTCCCCAGAGACAGCCCAGTGGAGGGGCCCCTGAGACTGCCCCAGCACCAGGCTCCCAAGGGCATGGCTGCCAGCGCTGGGGACAACAGCAAGAGAACAATAAAACCCTCAGCGCAGCGAGGCTGGGGGCGGTAGAGGCCTGGTGCCGCCAGCCGCCTCTGTGATGCTCAGCACCAGCCAGGCACTCAAGCCACCGCTCCGTGCTGCTCTGTCAGTCACTCCTGCTGGCCCAGGGGAAGACAGTGCAGGAACCCACCCCAGCTCAAAGTCCCAGGGGCTGACGGCAAGTGGGGTCTAGGGAGAGCCCTGGGAGGCGTCCTGTCCAGCAGAGGGGCTGGGCAGCTCTGTGGTTAGTGCTGCCTGGGAAGATGGCTGGGTTGCACTCCAGCACCAGGGACGGGGGAAGGAGACAGAGAGGGATGGGACAGAGAGGGAGGGGACAGAGAGGGAGAGGGACAGAGAGGGAGGGGACAGAGAGGGAGGG
>PVKS010032742.1:0-22290 GCA_004027875.1 Aplodontia rufa | reverse complement strand
AAGGGGCAAATTATGCATAAATATGTAATTTGTGGCAATAACAACACAAAGGAAGAGGAAGAGCACTGTGTGAGTGGAAGCGTATACAATTACAGATAACTTGGTATTGATTCAAATTATTATCTTATAAATTTAAGATATTAATTGAAATCCTCATAATAATCTCTAAGAAAAACACTTTTAAAAATACAGAAAAAGAAAATAGCAGGAAAAAATGTTATAATACAAAACTCAATTAAAGAAAAATAGAAAGCAAACATGGAAGAATTTAGGAGAAAATAATAACATATGGGAATAGCTAAATGTAATAAGTAAATTCTTCCCAACTGGTAGGGCAGGACAAATTTTAAAAACCATTATCCAATTGTATGCTATCTTCACAAGTCTTACTTCCCATCTAAAGACATAAATATGTTGAAAGTAAAAGGATAGATAAGATATTTTATTTGAATAGTAATCCAAAGAGAGCAGTGGTGGCTATAATAATATCAGAAAAATAACTTTAAATAAAAAATGTTAAATAAGGAAATGAAACATTAATAAAAGGGTTAATTCATCAATAAGATTATAGACATATACAAACTTAATATCATGTCCCAAAAGACATGAAGCAAAAACTGTTAATAACTACTGGAGACTTTAATAGCTTACATTCAATAATGAATAGAACAACAGAAGGTCAGTATGGAAATAGGACTTGAATTGCACAAATAAAGAACACTCCACCCTAAAACAGTAGACTATGCAGTCTACTCAAATGAACTTGGAACATTCTCCAGGATAGACCATATGTTAGACCACAAAATAAGTCTGAATAAGTTTTAAAAACTTGTAAATATTGAATGTATCTTTTCTTACTATATATAATATTTATGTTTTTCTTTTCTGTTAAAGTTAAAGATTGTAATGCAATATAGCCTACCTCCATTTTTAGATTCCTCTCCCCCTTTTAGATGGAAACCCCGCTCCCCTGTGTACACCCACCTCTCTAAAGGGATCCTTTCTGATATCCACCCATCTCTTTCCAGTGACCTCTACTGACACATCTACCCCTTTCCGGTGACTCCCAGTTGCCGCCTACTTCCTCTCTCTACTTGACTTTACCTTACCTTAGCGAACTGTACCCCTGAGCTCCTCCACTCAGAGCAAAGGGCAGCATTGTGTCAGGGTGGGGATAAAACCCCTGATTTCCTATTTCTGCATACATATTTCCTTTTGCCCTTCAGCCTAAGTAAAATTTCTATCTTGCTCACCCACAACCAACCACGTGATTGCTTTGTTGCTAACACTATAGTAGAATGAAAGTAGACATCACTAACATAACAAAAACTGTCAAATAAAAAGATAAGTGGAGGGGCTGGACCGGTTGCTCAGTGGTTACGGCACTTGCCAGGTATGTGCAAATACACAGGTTCAAACCCCAGCACCCACGTACACAACTAAGTATAAGAGCAACGAAAGCCATGTGAAAAACTCAATAAAAATTGATTCTCTCTCTCTCTCTCTCTCTCTCTCTCAAAAAAAAAACCTATAAGTGGAAACTAAATAGCATTCTCATCAACAATCAATGGATCAAAGAAGAAATTTCAAAGTAAATTGGAGAAAAATAAACCTGAAACAAACACACATGTGAACACAACATACATAACTAATGTAACCTAAATTTACACCTTAAGGAACTGGATCAAGGAGGATAATCAAATGCTAGCAAAGTAAAGAAAGGACAATGAATGCAGTGAAGATAAATGAAATGGAAAATGGAAACACAATAGAAAAAAACCAGTGAAGCCAAAAGTTGTTTCTTTGAAAGAACCAAAAATGTTTAAGAAACTCACTATATTAAAACAAAGAAAAAATAAGACTTAAATAGCTTAAATCAGTAATAAAAGTGAGAATTATTACTACTAATCTTACAGAAGTAAAATGAACTAAAACAGACTACTGTGACCAACTGTACACCAACAAATTGTATAACCTGGATGGAATGGGAAAAAACAAGAAGTGCTGAAATTTAATTGAGTAACACGAAACCTCCAAACAAAGAAAAGTCCAGAGCTGGATGGTTTCCCTAGTGAATTCTACCAAGTATTTAAGAAAAATTAACAACAATCATTCTCTAACTCTGTAAAACAGAAGCATAGGGAACATTGTTTAACTAACTCTGTGAAGAAAGTGCTACCCTCACACCAAAGCAAATGAAGACACCACAGGAAAGAAAACTACAGGGAAGTATCCTAGATACAGATAGATGATAGATATAGATAGATAGATAAATTGATAGATAGATAGATAAATGATAGATAAATGATTGATAGATAGTGATAGATAAATAGATATAAAATAGATACAATAATCCCCAACTAAATACTAACAACCAAATCCAGAAGCATATTAAAAGTATTATACACCATTACAAAAGGGTTCATCCTAGAAGCACAAAGTGGTTCAATATGACAATTAGTATAATATGAATTATTAGTAGAATTAATTTTAAAAACATACTATTGTCTCATTCAATACAGAACAGGCATTTGACAAATTTCAAAACCCTTTCATGATAGAAATGCTTCAAAAACTAATAAAAGGGGCTGGAGTGATGGCTCAGCGGTTACAGCACTTGCCCAGCATGTGCGAGTATGTGAGTTCGAACCCCAGCACCACATGTATGACAAAGTCTCAGAGCAAAGAAGGCCACATGAAAAACTAAATAAAATTGATTCTCTCTTTCTGTCTCTCACTGTCCCTCTCTCTTTAAAAAAAAACTAATAAAAAAGAACCTCCTCAAAATGAAAAAATGCATTTATGAAAACTCCACAACTAACATTATACTCAATGTTGAATGACTGAAAGCTTTCACCCTAAGATAGTGTCTTATCCGTTTTCTGTTGCTATAATAAAATACCTAGATTTAGATACTTTATTGAAAAAGACATTTATTTAGCTCACATTTTGGAGGCTGGAAGTTCAAGGTTGAGGGGTCTCTTCCTATTCAGCCTCTGGTGAGGGCCTCATGTAGCTTCACAATGTTGGGAGCCCTTGTGGAAGAGATCATACAGTGAAACTAGAAGCCAGAGAGATTCAGGGGCCAGGCTTACTCTTTAAGGCACTCATTCATGGAAACTAACCAAGGTCCCATGAAAACTACTCTAATCCCTTTGAAGGTCAGTGTTCCAATGACCTAATTACCTTGCACAAGAGTTCGTCTTTCAAAGGTTCTCCTTCCTCACAACATTGCCACAATAGGGACCAAGCTTCTAGTTATGAATCTTTGATGAACATGCACAAACCATACCTGAACCATAGCAGATGACCAACAATGGAAGAATGCCTACTTTCACCACTGATATTCAACGTTGCACAAGAAATTCCAACCAGAGCAACAAGGCAAGAAAAACAAATAAAAGTTATCCAAATTGGGGGAAGAAAAGTAAAATGTAAAAGTAAAATATCTGTTTATAGGTATTCTTTATAATCCTATACGTGGGATATCTTAAAGAATACTCCAGGGGCTGGAGTGGTGGCTCAGCGATTATGGCACTTGCTGACATGCATAAGGATGCGATTTGAACCCAAGCACCACATCCACAACAAAGTGTCAGACCAACAAAATCCACATGAAAACTAAATAAAATTGCCTCTCTCTTTCTCTCTCTCTCTTCTCTTTAAAAAAAAAAAAGAATATGCTAATCTTATTAGAGCTGGAAAAATTCAACAAAATTACAGAATACAAATCAATACAGAACAATCAATTATATCTCTAACTAGTGATGACAAATTACATTCACAATAGCTTTAAAACGAATAAAAAACTTACAAATAAATGTAACCAACGAAATTCAAGACTTATCCACTAAAAACTATAGCATTGCCGAACAAATTAAAAAACTAAATAATGGAAAAAAAGTCTTGTGTTTGTGAATTGGGAGATTTAATATCATTAAGATGGCAATCCTTCCCAAAGCTATCCACAAATACAACGTCTTCACTTTCAAAATTGAAAAAAAATGCATTCTGAAGAAATGAAAAATCTGATCCTAAAATGCATATGGACTTGCAATGGACCCAGAACAGCCAAAACAATCTTGAAAAAGAAAAATAAATTTGGTGTACTCTCAACTTCCTGAATTCAAAACTTACTGTAAATCTCATCAAAATGATGTGGTACTGGTATAAGAATAAATATATTATTCAATGAAAGAGAATTGAGAGTCCAGAAATGAACCCATACATCTACATTAAAATGATTTGTGACAAGAATGCTATGATTATTCAGTAGGGGAAAACTCTTCAACGAGTGGCCATGGGACAACTGAATATCCACATATAGAAAAGTGCAGTAAGTCTTTTAACTCACACCCTGTATAAAAATTAACTCAAAGTGTGATAAAGACATAAATTTAACAGATAAAGTTAAAAGATCTTAGAATAAACCATAGGAATACTTCTTCATGGCTTTGGATTTGGCAACGGTTTTTTAAATTTGACACCAAACCACAGGCAAGAATATAAAAAATAGATATATTGGGTTTCATCAAAATTAAAAACTTTTGTGCATCAAAGAACATTTTAAGAGAGTCAGAAGACAAACCACAGAATGGGGAAAATATTTGCAAATCAGATATCTGACAAGGGACTTGCATCCAGAATCTATGAAGAACTCTTACAAATAGAAAAAAAGATGAATAACTTAATTTAAAAACAGGCAAAGAACTTAGATATTTCTCCAAAAATATACAAATGGAAAACTAACATGAAACTATGCTCAGCATCATTAGTCATTAGATAAATGCAAATCAAACTCACAATGAGATGCCACTTCTCACTCACTTGGGAAGGCTATAATAAAAAATTCAGTTAATAGCAAGGGTTGATACAGATGTAAAGAACTGGAACATTCACACATTGTCAGTAAGAATGTAAATTGGAGCAGCCATTATATAATATGTTTGTATAAAGTGTCCAGAAGACAAACCTATAGACACACAGAGTTAATTGGCAGTTACTTAGCACTAGGGGGCAAGGCAGAGAACAGCAGGAGCTGAGAAGTGATAGGTAAATGGCACGGGATTTCTTTTTAAGGTGATAAAATGGTCTAAAGCTTCAGGGAAATGGATGGGACTGAAGATCGTTGTGTCGAACAGAATAAGCCAGACTCAGAAAGTGAAGGGTCATGTGTTTTCTCTCTTATGTAGAAGCTAGAGTTTTTTAAAAATGAAAAATAAGGGTCCTCATGAAAATGGAAAGGAGGTCAGGGTTCAGGAGAACGGAAGAGGGAAGGGAAAGAGAGATACTGAGGCATAAAATTGATCAAATTATGTTATATGCTTGTATAAATATATCACAATCCCACTATTACATATAATCATAATGCACAAATAAAATTTTTAAATGCTCTAAAATTCATGATGTTGGAAATATTTGTGAAAGAATAAACTAAAAAATACTGAATTTATATATTTAAATGTATGAATTGTACCTAGTGTGTTATATCTCAATAATGCTGTTTTTCTAAAAATTGCTGATAACACTAAATGCCAATAAGGATGTGAAACACCACTACAAAGAAGACAAAATGATTCAGTCATTCCAGAAAACAGTTTTCCCATTTCTTTCTTTTTTTATACATTATTTTTTTATTTTATTAAGGAGTTGTGTTGTTGTACAATCATAAATGCATATGTAGTAACAACATGATATGCCTGTGATCCTAATCCAGAATCACCCCCACAGCACCCACACTGTAAGAAAAGAGACAAAAACAATGAGGGACATAAGGAGAGGAAAGTGGTGCTCTACAGTAACACAGGTTTATTCAGAAGAAACCTGCAGAGGGGGGAATTGCCATGGCAACAAGGACTTGAAAGTCTGTCATCTAGCTGTCAGTCAAAAGTCAAGGTGAACCTAGGCAGGACTCTCTGAAAACTTCTCTGGGATTCTTGGTAAAACTGGACATGCAGGAGAGACAATATCTAAATATCTTTTACTTTTCTCAAGAAACACTATTGGAGGAGACTGCAAGATGGTGACTTGAAGACAGATGGCTTCCCAAGCAGCTCTGAATCTGGTCGGAAAATCCCCAGTTCATTTCCAGATATCTGAGGTGCGTTTGGGGGAGTAGCATCTTGAAACCCTGGTACTAATTTGCTCAGTTGATTTGAGGACCAGGGACTTGGGAGTAATGAGTGGTTTTCTATTTTTTTCCGTCTGGGTTTGGACATGGCGGGCAGCCCCTGACCGGGAGTGGGGGAGGAGGCTAGCAGCCCATGAACTCATCCCCATGGAAAAGCCGCTGTGCTTTAAATATAGCGCTACAGCGGTCTCTGTTCCCCTGCCGCTGCCTAGTGGCTGGCTGGTGAGTGGAGTGGTGGAGTATTCCAGCACCCTGCACTCCCCGCAGCAGAGAAGTCGCGGTGCTTTAAATTTACCACCACTGCAGACTTTGTTTACCTGACGCTGTCACATGGCTGATACGGCAGCGGTGGACCAGCAAACTAGGGGGTCTGAACAGAGTGTGGAGAAAAGAAAAGGGAATTTATCCACCCGCCAGAGAATCAGAAATGTGACCTTTTTTGTTTCGGATTACATTCCACAGGAGGGAGGGCTGCGGGCGACAGTGACCGAGGCCACCAGAGGCTGCAGAGGGCAGGGCTGTGAGCAGCCGCGGCTGCTGCTTGGAGCTGAATTGTTACAGCAATCAGGCTCTCGGGGCTCCGGTGCTCAGGGCTCCGAGCCCCTACCTTATAAAAACAACTTCAGGACAGCATCAGGCCAGCGAGCGCGCAGCTGCAGCCACCCGCCGAGCTCATACACTGCGGGGGTCGAGAGCTGCGCTGGGAATCGCACACTGAGGAGCCCAGCGGAACTCGCCGCTCAGCGGGAAAGCCGGGCCACCATTCCGAGCCCTAGGAGACAGCTCTCTCTGGCTTTTTAGAGCAGCCTAAGATAAGTGCACCAGGAAATCACCACAGGCTTCAGTCTCATCCAAGAAAAGAAGGCCTAGGTCAGCCCCAGAATCCACCCTTCTTAGGAGGTCTTCAGTTTTTGGAATAAGGGGGAGCAATTCCCTGCCCTGTCCACTCCTCCTAGCCAGGTAGAGCACGTCTTTTGACTCAAGAGACAGTGTGTGCCTCTCACAGCAGAGGGAGAATAGAAGTCAGCCAGACTCCCTGATCATTAAGCCCTCTGGCTGCAGCTCCCCTGAGAAGCCAGCAAACTTCAGGGCTTTCCAGAATCAGTCCTCTTAATTAGAAGCTCCTCCTAGAAATCCAGGAATCTGAAGACACCCCAGTCCGCTCTGTGAGATCACATAACCACAGACTGAGTGACAGTCATATCAAAACCCAGAACCAAAGTGAACTTCTCCTCCCAAAGGTCCCAGAGACTCCCTTACTGATTGTAGTTCCAAGGTTCCATTAAGAAACTCAACTTCATTAAGGACCAGAGACACTCTTAATATCTAGAGTTCTAAGTGTTGCCTAGTAAGAATTTTTTTTTGCTACTGTTGATTGCATGTTCCACATGTATACCAATGTATTAATTGGAAAAGTTTACTGGTTCTCTGATATGTAAAAACTATACCTGTTTTTTTCTCCCTGCCTTGTTAACTTCTAGGGGCCAATATCCCCGCTATTCTTCTATATTTTTTTCTCTTCTTCTTTTAGGGGAAAAAATTAACAATAATATTTCTTCCTATTATGATACCCTGTTTTTAGGTTTCTTTCTCTTTTTATTTTTCCCCATTTACCATCTCTCTTATTCCCTCTTACCCATCCTATCTAGCCTTGTCCTCATTCATGAGAAGAAGGATCCTAGTCAGTGCATATATTTGAAATATTTTATGCTTTACAAATGTAATTCATAGGGATAGCTTCTTCCCTTTAATGATCACCCAAATCTTAGTAAGAACTCTTTTACCCTTCCTATATTAGGCCACAGCTATCCTATCTTCCCTTTGGATCTGTATTTTCTTTTCTACTTCTTTTTTTTCTCCTTTATTTTAAATTTAGTAATTTTTTTTAATTTCCCTTTTCTTTTTTTTCAAATTTTTTCCTCTTAACAATTTCTTTTTCTTTCTTCAGCAAATTCTTTACCTCCTCCACTTTCTCACTGTACATAATTGGTCTATATAATCTCTTCTCTTAATTTCACCAGGATTACCCTCCCTTTCTTGCTCCAGATTGATTAACTCTCTTTAACCCCCCATTATTAAGGCTGCATAACTATTACTGCTACAATTGTTAACCTGAATAACACTATTTGTTCTTGAAGTCCGTCATATGTAATATACGGGGTGGGCCAAAAATATGGATTATCGCTAACTGTAGTTACATAGGCTGAATTCAACAGTCCATTATATTCTGTGCTAAATAACCAATTTACTACTGTTTATTGTAAGATTTGGTTGTACACATTGACAATTTGCTACTAGCACATGAGGTGTTGGAATTCTGTAAGGGTAACAAATAGTTCAGAGTAAAGGGGGTAGTCTTTTGAAATCAACTCTCCTGACAAAACCCCATTTCAAGTAAGGGTTGGGACAGATCTCCCAATCCAACAGTTTAGTCTTTAAGGCAAAAGACAGGAAAAAGAACCACCAAACCTTGTATTGCTTCCTCTTAGGGGTCACCTGGCAAATAAGAGAGAAGAATCTTTTCAGACATGAGGAATCAAACTCAAAGAGGTTCACATCAATCCCAAAACTCCCCTGGTAAGGGGGCTATGGCCAGGGATCAGGATGAAAATCTAGAACAATATGTCAATGAGCTGATAACAAAAAGGAACAATGACTTAAAAGAAGAGATAATGAAGGGAATAACTGAGAAAACTCAAGAATTAAGACTCGATCATTAAGGAAATAGATTATTTCAAAACAAAAGTTACAGACCTCAAATCTGCAGTCAATGACATGTGAGGGACCATGTAAGAATTCAATAATAGACTAACTTCAGTAGAAAATAGAACCTCTGCTATTGAAGAAAGAACTTCCGATAATGAAGACAGGTTGATCAAGTTAGAGCTCACTGACACCAAAAAAGAAAAACAATTAAGAGATCATGACCAGTATTTCAAGAATGTCTGGGATGAAATGAGAAGGAACAATCCGAGAGTAATTGGAATACAGGAAGAAATTGAGACACACACCAATGGTATGAGGAATATTCTCAAAGAGATTGTGAAAGAAAACTTTTCCCACATAAATATAGATTCCGACATGCTCATCCAGGAAGCTTACAGGACACCCAATAGGCCTAAGATTTAAGAGAAACTCATGAAGACATATCATATTCAAAATATACAACAGGGATACCAAGGAAACTATATTAAAAGCAGCAAGGGAGAAATGCCAAATCACATTCAGAGGCAAGCCAATAAGAATTGTCTGTGACTTTTCAACCCAAACGCTGGAAGCAAGAAGGTCTTGCAATAATATCTTTCAATGTCTAAATGACCACAACATGCAGCCTAGAATTCTATACACAGCAAAACTCAGCTTCAAATTCGATGGAGAAATAAAAACTTTCCATGATAAAACAAAACTGGCAGAATTTGTCAACAGAAAACCTGCCCTACAAAGAATTCTCAAGGAAATACTCCAGTCAGAAGAACAAGCAATTGACACCCCAAACCCACAAACTGAAGAAATTCAGTGAAAGTATCACCCAGCAAGAACTAACCAAGGCAACCACAGAACTAGCTAAATAAGACACAATAACTATGATTCAATTACACACTTCTAAACACTGAATGTGAATGGTCTAAATGCACCACTCAAAAGACACAGATTTTCAGACTGGATCAAAAACCAAAATCCAACCATATGCTCCTTACAAGAAACTCACCTGACAGGCAAAGACATCGACATATTAAGGGTGAAAGGATGGAAAAAAAATTTACCATGCTTATGGCCCAAGAAAACAAGCTGGTGTCACTATACTTACATCTGACAAAGTAAATTCAAACATAAATCAATCAAAAGAGATAAAGAAGGCCACTACTTAATACTAAAAGGAACCTTTCAACAGGAAGAAATAACCATAGTTAATATTTACGCTCCAAACAACAATGCACCCAACTACATGAATAAATTACTGCATGACATCAAACTACTTGTGAATCTCAACACCATAATACTGGGAGACTTCAACACTCCATTGTCACCATTAGACAGATCATAAAAACAAAAAATCAATAAAGAAATCTCCAGCCTAAATAACTCCATAAACCAAATGGACTTAATAGACATATATAGAATTTCCATCCCAAATTAGCGGAATACACCTTCTTCTATGCAGCACATGGATCCTTTTCCAAAACAGACCATATTCTGGTTCATAAAGATAATCTCAGCAAATATAAAAAAGTAGACATCATCCTGTGTGTCCTTTCAGATCACAATGCTATAACCCTAGCAATCAACAGCAATAATCAAACAGAAAACAAACATATTCATGAAGATTGAATAATACCTTATTAAATGAAGAATGGATCCAAGAAGAGATGAGAGAAGTAACCCAAAAATTCTTGGAAGAGAATGAAAATGAAGACACAACATATTGAAACCTCTGGGACAGCATGAAAGCTTTCCTAAGGGGAAAATTCATAGCACTGAGTGCCCACATTCAAAATGAAGAGAGATCCCAAACAAATAAGCTTACGCTTCATCTCAAAGCCCTCCAAAAGAAAAACAATCTAACCCCAAAGCCAGCAGAAGACAGGAAATAATCAAGATTGAGCAGAAATCAATGAAATTGAAAACAAAAAAACAATAAAAAGAATTGATGAAACAAAGAGCTGGTACATTGAAAAAATAAACAAGATACATAGGCCCCTAGCGAATCTAACCAAAAGAAGGAGAGAAATGAAGCAAATCAATAAAATCTCCAATGAAAAGGGAACGATCACCACTGACCCCATGGAAATCCAACAAATTATAAGATCATATTTTGAAAACCTATACTCTTCCAAATTAGATAACTTGGAAGAAATGGATAAATTTCTTGACACATACAACATCTCTAAATTCAATCAGGAGGATATTAAATTCCTAAATAGCCCAATCACAGGCACTGAAATCCATATTGCAATTAAAAGTCTACCAAAGAAGAAAAGCCCAGGACCTGATGACTTCCCCACTGATTTTTACCACACTTTTGAGGAGGAACTAACACCTCTTCTTATTAAGTTATTTCAAGAAATTGAAAAGGAGGGAATTCTCCCATCCACTTTTTATGAAGCAACCATACCTCTAATACCAAAATCCAACAAGGATAAATCAAAAAAAGAAAACTACAGACCAATATCCCTGATGAACTTGGATGAAAAAATCCTTAATAAAGTACTAGCAAACCATATTCAAAAACTTATAAAGAAGATAATCCATCAAGATCAAGTGGGCTTCATCCCAGGTTGCAGGGGTTGTTCAACATACACAAAACAATTAACGTAATTCACCACTTAATCAGAATCAAGGACAAAAATCATATGATCATCTCAATGGATGCAGAAAAGGCCTTTGATAAAATCCAGCACCCTTTTATGTTCAAAACTCTAGAGAAGATGGGTTTCAAAGGATCGTTTCTGAACTTTGTAAAGGCTATACATGCTAGACCTTAGCTAGTATAATACTAAACAGAGAAAACCTGAAAGCATTTCCACTAAAATTGGGAACAAGACAAGGCTGTCCACTCTCACCACTTTTATTCAATATTGTTCTTGAAACCCTAGCTGGAGCAATTAGGCAAGAGAAAGAAATCAAAGGGATAAAAATAGGAAGAGAGGAAGTCAAACTCTCTCTATTTGCTGATGACATGATCCTGTATCTGGAAGATCCAAAACACTCCATCAGTAAACTGCTTGAACTCATAAATAGATTTAGCAAAGTGGCAGGATACAAGATCAACACGCATAAAAATCAATAGCTTTCCTATACACTAATAATAATAGGACTGAAGAGGAAGTCAGGAAATCAGTCCCTTTCAAAATAGCTTTGAAAAAAATAAAATACTTGGGAATTAACCTTACAAGGGAAATCAAAGTTCTCTTCAATGAAAACTATCGGTCATTGAAGAACGAAATCCAAGACGACCTAAGAAGATGAAAAGATGTCCCATGCTCTTGGTTAGGCAGAATTAACATAATAAAAATGGCCATTCTACCAAAAGTTTTATATAGATTTAATGCTATCCCTATAAAGATACCTATGTCGTTCTTTACAGACATAGAAAAAGCAATTCTCAAATTCATTTGGAACAATAAGAAACCAAGAATTGCCAAAACACTACTAAACAAGAAAGATGAAACAGGTGGCTTTGCCATACCAGATTTAAAACTACACTATAGAGCTGTAATAACAAAGACAGCATGGTACCGGTATCAAGATAGGAAAGAAGACCAATGGAATAGAATAGAAGACCCTGAAACAAACCCTCAAATCTTTAAACATCTGATTTTTGACAAAGGGGGGCAAAATATTACATGGAGGAGTGACAGCCTCTTCAACAAATGATGCTAGACAAACTGATCAGCCACTGGCAGAAAGTTGAAATTAGACCCATATCTTTCTCCTTGCACAAGAATCAAATCAAAATGGATTGAGGAGCTAGGAATTAAACCAGCTACCTTGCAATTGATAGAAGACAAAGTAGGTCCAACTCTTTAGCATTTGGGAGTAGGCAAAGACTTTCTCAACACATCTCCAAAAGTGAAGGAAGTAAAGTAAAAAATCAGTGAATGGGATGCCATAAAGCTAAAAAGCTTTTGTACTGCCAAGGAAACAATCAAAAGAGTCAAGAGGTTTCCTACGGAAATGGAGAGAATCATGGACTGTGATTCCTCTGACAGAGGTCTCATATCCAGAATCTACAAAATCCTCAAAAGTGTCAACTACAAAAACACTAACAGCCCAATTAATAAATGGGCCAAAGAGCTAAATAGAAACTTCTCAACAGAGGACATTGATCAAGCCAATGAATACATGAGAAAGTGCTCTAAATCTCTAGTAATTTTTAGTAATCAGAGAAATGCAAGTTAAAACCACATTAAGATATCACCTCATGCCAGTCAGAATGGCAAAAATGAAGAAAATAAACAATAATAGATGCTGGAGGGGCTGTGGAGAGATAGGCACACTAACACACTGTTGGTGGAGCTGCAGACTGGTACAGCCCCTCTGGAAAGCAGTGTGGAGAATCCTCAAAAAACTGTGGATGAACCCTCCATAGGATCCTGCTATTCCACTCCTGGGTATGTTTCCAGGGGATTTAGAATTAGCACATTACAGTGACACAGCAATATCTATGTTCATAGCAGCACAATTTACTATTGCTAGGCTATGGAAACAACCCAGATGTCCCTCACTGGATGAATGGATCCAAAATCTATGGTACATATATATCATGGAATTTTACACAGCAACTAGAAACAATAATATTGCAGCCTTTGAAGGCAAATGGATGGCTATGGAAGAAATTATGCTGAGTAATATCAGCTTAACCCTGAGAACCAAGGGTCGATTGTCTCCACTCATCTGTGGAGGTTGGAAATAGACCCTGGCCATTCAGAAAGTTGGTCTATTATCATGTGTTAAATCCAGATAAGGTGTATGTTATACAGCCTAATACTTTTTTAGAGATATTGTGGGTAAGGGAAGGAAATTGGGGGGGGGGCACTCTTGGGGGTAATTATAATATACAGAAACTATACACATTTTATATTATTTTTTAAAAATTTGTATGGTTGTTCAAAAATAAAAATAAAAAAGAAACACCATTGGAGTCTTCTAAAGATGTTTTTGTATAAATTGTTGGTAAATGGTAAAAGGTGTTTAAGATTGCTTTGTTTCGGGAAAGTCTGTGTGTTATTAATTTGAATATAATTGGCACAGTTGAAGTTATTTAAGGTTTCTCTTAAGGTCAAAATTTTCAAGCTTTATCTAAATCTTACTTAAGTTTATGTAGATTTAACAGGCAGAGTAACCAATAAGTGATATGTTTTATATATTGTATCTGACATAGAAGGGCCACACTGCCATTTGAAAGCCTGGCTTATACTGTCTTTTTCTGATCATTAACACTGTTTCCTAAATGCATATTCAGATAGATTCCAAAGTAATACATTGAGAACTTTGTAGAATGATACTTTTAAGAGGCAGAAATTAGCTTCAGAAATAAAATACTAATATTTGTCAAGAGCTCTACCTCACAAGAGCTAAGACTCAGCCTCTCACCTTATGGCTCCAAAGTAGAATTAAGCTATTTACTCTTGCTAATTCCACTTTGGACTTTCCTTGTAAAACTTTAAAACTGTTACCTATTAGTGTTTTGCAGAAGTACTACTTCTAACAGAAAAACCTGAGTTAAGACACATCATCACCTACAGGACAGATAAAATATACTACTAACTTCAAGCACTATTATTGATCTTAATTAAATAAAAGGGATAACCATAAAACTGTACACATTAAAATTAAATCTCAGTACTCCCACATTAAGACTGGTGAAACTAGCCAGCTGGATGTTTAATACCAAAACCAGAACACCAAAGTTAAGGAAGTTAAAGGGTTAAGGAAAAAACTCAATATTTTGGTCCTTGCCCTATTTGTCACTCAGGTGACAATGGGACTTCTCTAAGTCAACTGGTGCACAGTCTGCAAAGAGGATGATCATTGGAAAGGGAAATGTCCCTGATGCTTCCAAGGGAAGCCACATATGGTCAGCAAGACCCTGACCCATCCTTGCAGATGGCACCACTAGTAGAGGAAGGCTAAAGGAGCCAAAGGCTCTCACATATCCCTGACAGTGGCCTCCTGAGGAATCTCAGTTGTCCTAGGAATAGGTAGGCAAAAAGTCAATTTTGACCAACTTGGTCTTAAACACCTGGCAGGAGTGTTATAACCAAAGCACAGCCATACGTAGGCATTTAAAAGGAAAGACACTGATTCTTTTCTTTTTAAAGAGAGAGGGACATTGAGAAAGACAGAGAAAGAGAGAAACAACTTTATTTAGTTATTCACATGGCCTTAGTTGCTCCAACACTTAGTTGTGTATGTGGTGCTGGGGTTTGAACCCGGGTCGTTGTGCTTGCCAGGCAAGCGCCGAAACCACTGAGCCACTGCTCCAGCCCGACACTGATTCTTTAATGTAACTCAAAATGTACACTTGTGTCATTTCTCCCACAAGTAAATAAAACTGGAAGATTATAAAGAAAGTGTTACAGAAGACACTACCAGAATCACAAGTTTGCTCTAAGTCAATTTTAGAACCATAAATTTCCCTAACCTCCTATATGGGTAAACGAAATCTGTTTCTCACTGGTATGATTGTTTAGTTCTAATATTTAAGCTACCTTAAAGAAATCAGATGGCATTCCCCAAATCAAGGGTACACCTGTGCCATTATAAACATTAAGTGTGTTCCTAGCAACTATACTAATGTTTCTAAAGCCATAAATGGCCTCCTCTCACAAGTAAATAATATGTCAGACCACACCCTAAGCTCTAGTAAGCTACTGTCTTCATGGTCTTCAAAGGCTTGCTGTTAATGCTGATTATTTTGTATTAGTTATTTGCAGAAAATAATGTTTTTTGCATTATTCATTTTTCTAGCATACTCCCTCCCGTATGTACACCATGTCCAGTCCCCTGCCAACCACCACCATCATGGACCTCTGGACTGCCCTGATGCATGATGCCTAGAGTCCATTAAGCACCAGGTGGTCATAGAAATATGACCTTCCATGCAGCTGCCCCCCAACTTCTATTGAGTCCCCCCAAGATAGATCCTCTGGCATTTCCCTGACTGCCACAGTCAGTGCTCCACTGTCAGCACAGAAGAAGCCAGAACAGTCATCACCTTTTCTCCCCCAAAGGCAGTCAAGGACCTCTTCAGAGGGAAATTGAGGCAGGAGGTTGATTATCGGTAGGCAGATAGAAAATGGGGACCTCAGATAATGGGATTCCACCACTCCAGACTAGAACCCTAGGCTAAAAACCTTTTGTTTTTGGCTGCCTGCTTGGAAAGCCCCACTCATGGGTAGATGACCAACTCCTATTTTTTTGATTAAGAAATTTAGTTATTGTACATTCAAAAATGCATCCAACAAAACAATATGATATGTATATATTCTTAAAATTATATTTACTCCCTAGAGCCCACCCTATTCTCCTACTCTTACCCCTCTTTCCTGCCCCCTCCCCCCCTTCCCAATACATCTCTATGAATGCCCTAGGTTATGTGTTACTACACCTTCGCTGGGTCTAATACATAAGAGTTGACCACATTTCACACAGGCCAGGGTCCAGTTCCAACCTCCACAGATGAGTGAAGACATTCGACCCTTGACTCTCTGGGTTAGACTGACTTCGCTCAACATGATTTCTTCCATCACCATCTATTTGCCTTCAAAGGCTGCAATATCCTATTTTTGGTAGGAACACCCAAACCAAATTCAATGCCTCCATTCGTTTTAATACCCACCTTAACCCCTTTATCCTTTATCCTCTCATGCCATTTCCTTCCCCTCTAATATCCCTGTCACCTCTCCTCCCTAGGATGTCAACCACAGTGTGGGATAGTTCCAAACCCACTGTGACCACCCACCAAAGTCTTGTTAAAATTTTCCTACAAGAGCCTGCTTCCAGTCAGCAAGCTATCTCCTATCACCTCTTTAGCTGCTTCAATTATAACCAGGGAATCTTCTTCCCAGGCAGAATTAATACTTATGTCTGTTTACACACTAACTGGATAAAAACTTGACATCACCAACCCAACTCATTATATCCCTTTAGAGTCTGGAATGATGGATATGGAAAATTACCAGAAGCCTCTCAGCCAGACAGTAAACCCCTTACTCACCAAATCTAGAGACTCAGGCCTTTATCTGAATCTATTGTCTCAGACCCTTAGCAAAGGATCCACACCCCACTGAGAAGCTCAGTTTAATCCCAACCTACTGAAAAAAACCAATTTAAACAGAAAACTCACACCTTGGCCTCCTCCCTCCTCATTCTCTCTTTATCTACCCCAGTCTGTAAGCCAAAGAAGGGGTCCAGCCTCCACTGAGCCTCCCCTCTGCAGGTTTCTCCTGAATAAACCTGTGTTACTGTTGAGCCAACACTTTCCTCTCTTTAGTTCCTTCATTTTCTTCATCTCGTTTCTTATACACACCCTAGTCTCTTGACTCTTCTATATTTTCCCCCCATAAGAGTTATACATATGATATATATTTGAGCATTTTCAAGAATTAAATTATTGCATAAGTACTATTTGGCATCTCAGGGGAGTAAAGAGTAAGCTACATTATTGATTCCCCCACCAGATCCCTCCCTAACATCCCTCGTTCTCTCCTCCCTCCCTCCTCTTCCCTCTCCCTACTTCAAATCTATGGTTCCCCTAGATTATGTATTGCTTCAACTTTGGTGAGTCTAGTACATGAGCTTGACCTTTTACCCAAGCCTGGGTTTTTCTATAGCCTCCACAGATGAGGGAAACATTTGACCCTTGAGTTTCTGGGTTTGACTAATTTCACTCAGCAAAATTTCTTCCATTGATAACCATTTACCTTCAAAAGCTGTAACATTGTAGTTTCTAATAGCTGAGTAAAAATTGTATTTACCACCATGACCCAGCAATTCCATCCTTGGTATTTGCCCTAGAGAAATGAAAATTTTGTGTTCCCACACAGAAACAATTTCTAATGTTTATAGAACTTCTATTTTTCACCTCCAAAGTTGAAAGCAAGTCAATTCAATGGGTGGATGGATAAATAAAGTGAGATATCTCCATATTTGAACACTACTTCTTGAGGTTGGGTGGGGAATGGAATTTTGAGACCAGCATTAACTTGTATGAACTTCAAAGCCCTTGTGTTGAATGAAAGAATCCAGTGTCCAAAGTTCATATAATGTATAATTCCATTCATTTGATAGTCTAAAAAAACATAAAGTAGTAATAAACGGATCAATGATTGCCAAGAGTTAATGGTAGAAGGAGGATGAATTATAAAGGGGTATTCTTTTTTTTTTAAGAGAAAGGGACAGTGAGAGAGAGAGAGAGACAAAGAGAGAAACAATTTTTATTTAGTTTTTTATGTGGCTTCGTTGCTCTGAGAGTTCATTGTGTAGGTGGTGCTGGGGTTCAAATTCACATAGTTGTGCAAGCAGGGCAAGTGCCGCAAGCGCTGTGATCGCCAAGCCACCACTCCAGCCCCCTATAAAAGGGTATTCCTACCCTGATCATGGTAGTTACATGAATCTTTACATGTATTGACATTTATAGGATTGTGTTCCAAAATAAAAGTTAAATTTTATGCCAAGAAAGTCAGTATCACCATATATTAATTTAAAATGAAAGTGAAAAAAATCAATATATTAAAGCACAAAGAATACAAGAGAAATGAAAAGAGACTCTGGAGAAAAAGAAACATGAATAAAATTCACATAATAATTCCAAGACCAGCAACTCTGCTGGGAAAGTGTAACGGCTAATCTGAATTTTCAACTTGATTGGATTAAGATACCCCTAAGATTAAGAGGCCCCTAAGATTAAGAGTCTTCTGGATGTGTCAATGAGGGTGTTTCTAGAAATGATTAGCATGTTGGATAGTGAACTGAAGCAGAGACCCATCCTAAATAAGAATGACAACATCCAGTAGGTTGGAGGCTTGGATGGAATAAAAGCTGCAAGAACAAGGAACAGGAGCAGATGCAAGCCTAGTTCTTCTTGAATGGGTATTGACTGCCTCTGTAATCTTCTGAGGACATCAGACGACTGCTCCTTCACTCTTCCAAAGCAAACTCTGCCCAGCAATTATCCAGGAAGCTTCTTGGCCTTGGGTCCCAGACCAGAGTGACATTGTTGATCCCTTTTGTTCTAAGGTTTGGGCATCCTGGCTTGTACAGCCACTGGGTCCTCCAGCTCTCCAGCCTGCAGACAGCCATTGCAGGACTATCCAGCTTCTGGGTGAGTGTGTGTGTGTGTGTGTGTGTGTATATATATCACATCCTGTTGATTCTGTTCCTCTACAGAATCCTAATACAGAAAACAAGGGAAACTTGCAGGTAGAAATTACCCAGATCAAATGGACTTACTCAATAGGAAACATATAAGGAACAATACTGTGGGTTTAGTGGTTAATGGAATATGGGAGGAAATGGCAGCATCCTTCAGTAAGATCCTGTGACTGTTCCAGCCAAATGAAAATTGGAAGGAAAGGTGGTGATGACGGTTCTATGTGCACTCCACTGTGACTGATAGAATGGCAGACCAGGTGCCTGTACTCCTTCTTTGTTCATTGTCCTCTGGTGCCTACAATGTGTCAGGAAAAGAACAGAAATGGCTCTTTCTTGCACCCTTGCATGTATAACATATAGAGTAAGAGAGAAGTAGAAGGTGAACAAATACAAGAGCAACTGAATTATTGGGACCTCAGACATTCCTCTCCCACAAGAGTCTCCTCTACCACTTAACCTAAGAACACAAGCAATTGAGGTGAGCCAGGAAGGAGACATGGGCCAACCAGAACAGAGACTTGTACATCTGACTTGCTGGATCTTTTAATTACATCAATGGTTCCTGCAGATAGATTCATATATCCCTTCCTGCTTTTGCTTTTGTTTTGGCATTTGATGGGTTGTTGAATGGATTGTTTAGTACTAGCTTGGTTTCACCGCAAAGTTAGTGGAAAGCACAGAAAGTTCAGATAACCCCTTTGCTCCCATGCACTCAATGTCGTTCACAGCCCACATGGCAGGGATGTGTTTTGTATAATCAGTGAAGCTACATCATTATCACTCAAAGTCCATAGTTTTACATTAGGATTCACTCTTGGTGTATAGAGTCTATGAGTTTTGACAAATATATAACTGTATAGATCACCTAACATTGTCGTATTGTAAAGAATAATGTTGCTGTGCTAAAAATCCTCTGTGAGCCTCCTACTTTCAATGTGACTGTACTGATGAAGTGATAGAGTGTATGTCCTCATCACTTGAATGTGGGCTGGTTTTATGATTTCCTTTGGCCAATAAAATGAGAAAGAAGTGATGAGTTGTCAGGTCTGAAATTAGGCTTCAAGAGGTCTTGCAGCTTCCATTCTTTCTAGTTCTCTGCCTTTGCACCTTTGCCATAACAAGCATTAAATACAGCCTTTCATAGGAGGAGAGACAATGCTAAGAATATCCAAAACTATGCTAGACACAGCCAATAGCCAGTTGATCCCAAGCAAGTGAGAGACACAGCCAAGATCAGCCACATCACTTACCCAATCAATAAAAGAAGGAAAAATTATCTAAGAAAGTCTACCTCACCTTAGAATAAATATCCAGCTGATCTGAAGATTAATGACTGAAGACTGGATGTTGGTGTGCTTTGTTACTCAGCAATAGCTATCTGGTACATATGTTATAGTATCAGAAAAAGATAATCACTGGAATAAAAGAGGGGAGGAGAACACACTGACTCTAGTCTTCTCAAGCCTTCTCAAGTATCTCTTCTTTTCTTTAGAAGAAAGGAAGGAGTCGCCAAGGGGACTCCTGTCCCTAATTCTGCTATTAATCACCTGGTAGCCCCATTGTTTCCTAGCAATATTTACTATTTACTCACAAATAGATAGTTTATAGGGTTGGTTTTCATCAGTCCCTTCCCCTGGCAGACATTTTCATAGGCTAATTTTACAGAGGAAATAATCACTGACATGAAATTTGGAGGTATATAGTCTCAATCCATGAGCTAAAATGCATGATCCTAAAATGGCTAAACCCAGACAAGAAAACCAGCAGACCTCTTCCTCTGTGCAAGTGAAGTCCCATTTGGAAACATGATATTTTAAGCGTTATAAACCCAGATTTTTGATGTGCTTACAGTTAATATCAAGCCTATCTATCACTTGTTACAAGCTTCCCAGCGCAGTGTCTCTGGGCTTTTTTAAAAAGCCCCGGTAATTAGACAAATTAGCCAATATGACTGACTCAGGTCATTTAATCATCTGATTTATGCAGTACAAAACCATGACAAGACATGTTTTCAGGGCTTTGTGTGACAGAGAAACCGAGATTTAGAATTAGAATTGGAGAGAGCATCTCAGGATAATCTCCCAGTAAAGCACTCTCCATTTAACACTCTTCCTCTGCCTATTACTATTAACCCCATTTCTATGTTTCTGTGGTGTGTGGACATTCATCAAATGTTCTTCTTCATACAACCTCTCACCTTTGAAACTGTCCCTATTCTTTGGATGAAGTTTGCAGAAACCTCTAGAAATAGAAATGCCAGGCTGCTGATGATTTTTCAGAGTCCTGAGGAAGACGAACAGGCGGCAGTTCTAAGATGCAGGAGCACTGCCATAGCATTTCCCTTCAGCAACACCATTTAATCATTATTTTGTACCACCACTCCTTCCAGTGGGGATAAGGAGGTGAGTTTACCTTCAATGACATGAAAACTCAATCATTTCTGATCTAATCTGGATTTTCCTCTCTCCTTTCTTCTCCTGGGGGGACTTATCAAATGGTGTTTCATGAGTGAGGCAGTGGGCACACACAGCAGCACCCAGGTGCTGGCAAGAATTCTATGGATCATGTGCAGCATCTGTTGACTCTGATTTATGTAGAACTGTACACCCCCTGCCTGGTTCTCATCATTGCCACCTTCCATTAAGGTTTGGGTTGATGATGCACATGTTCTGTGTCCTCCACAGTGAGGATATCAAATCTACATACCATTGAGGGCCCAGAAAGGTTCCAGGAAACTAGAGGACACCTCCCACTCCTCACCAAGCCAGACTGACTGCTCCAGAGCCTCACAGGTGCATAGGGAGGGAGATGCTCCCATCTGGGCTGCCTGTTACAGATCCTCTGCCTTTGGAACCAAACTCTTCATGGGGTTCAAAAGTTTATTTAGAAATTCAACTCTGATCATTGACTCCTATTCTCCCTGCATTTCTGCCACTGAAGTCCTTCCCCAAGGGATGAGTATGTACCAAGAGTGGGCACACTCTGTTGATTTCAGCATTAGTAGCCCTCCCCAAAGTACTATTCCTGTCTTCAGACTTACATGGATTCTCAACATTCAGGGAAGGTCCACAGCATAGCAAACCCTTTTCCAGGAACAAAATGTGGTTTATTAAGCACTTTGGAACAACTGAATTGCAAAATCTTTAGGTACAGTAGTCCACTCAATCCTCAAAACAAAATACATGCTACTAGTATTTCCATTTTATGGTTTTGGAAACTGGGTCACAGAGTGATCATGTAGCTTTCCAAGTTCCCACAACTTGTAAGTAGTTAGGGGTGATCAA
>PVKS010032741.1:0-22384 GCA_004027875.1 Aplodontia rufa | reverse complement strand
CAGGTCAACACTCCCATACCTCAAACAAAACCTTCGTTTTATGTGAGTCTGTTTTAAGATACCTTCCCTTATACTGTTGACTCATTAACATTAAACTCATAGACACTTAACTCATGGCTGAAACATGTTAAGTTTACTTAACATGTACTTTTTTTCTCTTATGGCACATTGCATCATTCTTGTGCTTAAAACCTTTAGACAGTATTTCAGCATTATGCTTTGGGGCTACTTTTAAGCATAAATCATGAACAAAAGCATGAAAAATGCAAAAATAAATCTGGCATTAAGTAAATATAAAAAGGGCCTTTGTTTACAGTATGAGAGTTGAACTAAGAAGTCAGAGAATCCCTTATTTGACCTGATCCAAGAAAATATTCATTAGGTATCTCAAAACTTGTTACTACTTTGTGCATGTCCACAAATTACCACAAAACCACTTCTAGTACACTTTGAGTTTAACAAATTTTATTGCATAAGTGAATTCTCAAATACAAAGTCCACAAATAATGAGAACTGCCTATATAAACTACTTCTTGGTAGATTTTTTTGTTAAAAATCATTGTAAGAGCTTATAAAGTATTTTTTAAAAATATTGTTAAGAATGCTTAACTGACCAAGTGCAAGAGCAAAAATTCACTACTTTGCAACACTATAAAATGTGATGTTTAAGGACAATTCTAATAAGGATTGTATTAGGCAAATAAGAAAAGAATGGTTGAAAAAAGAAATTTATAATAATCCCAGTGCAAATGAAGTAACTTAAATAAAAGCATAAAAATAGGGAGACTGAGGCAGGAAAACTGCCAAGGCCAAGACCAGCCTCAGCAATTTATCAAGACCTTGAATTATTTAGTGAGACCCTGTCTCAAAATAAAAAATTAAAAGGGCTTAGGGATGTAGTTCAATGTGCCCATGAGTTCAAGTCCCAGTACCACCAGAAAAGAAAAATTGTCTTTAAATCATTATGTTAGAATAAAATGTGTATGTGTATGTATATGTGTGTGTGTGTATGTATTACGTATGTTAAGGATACACCTTAGAGGTAGAATGGCAGAAACATCACCTCTAACATAGTTTTTGCCTATGAAATTATTTCCATCAAGACCAAAACACAAACAATAGAGCTTGAAATTAAATTCTACAATGTGCTTTTTCCATATTTCCCCTAACCACTGAAGTTAAAAGCAAAAAGTATTAAACTTACTAGCAATGTTTTTTATCCTAAAAATTATGGTAAATAAAACAATGATTAGACATTTTTCTCCTTGTCAACAACTTAGTTCAATAGTTGATTATTATTCAATACCCATAAAGAAAATTTTTGATTTAAGTTCACCACTCCTTGTTATCCTCAATTTTAAGAAGTTATATATATGACATGCCTACACACTTTCAACACAGCAATACAGCAGTATCACAAGTAAAAACAGTCTCTCATTTCAATATGTGATGGACCAGCACAATCCTGCTCCAATAAGGGACCACAATATGTGTGGTCAACCAAAAAAAAAATGTGATCAGTTTCTCTAAGAATGAGGTACATGGACTATAGGTAATAATAAACCTTATGTGATACAAATATACATTTTCAATTTTAGTTAATTATGAATTTATCTTTGAAGTTCGTGCTGAATCCTTTGCTTATGGCAAAGGATACTGATTCTCCACCTAGAGTAATAAATTTCATTTAAAATAAATTTAAGTAGGTATAAAAGAGGGCTAAAGAGAAACATTAAATTAAAATGACACAGATGATATATAGATTTGGAAAAAATATGAAAGTATGATATGAATGACTACTGTTAGGGAAGCACTGCTATAGGTTATGTTTGCCAGAGAAAAAAGTGGTTCCTATGTCAGTGATGTCAGTAATACCTATCTCATTTGATCTTTAAAACAATCTACTAGACTATATTACTCAACTAAAGTTGCACATTTTAGACGTTTTTTAAACTAGAGGCTGAACATGCTAATGGAGTTGCCCAAAATCACTGAAGGTAGTTAAGTGGCAGAGCCAGGGTAAGAACACAAGTTAGTCAGATTCTGAAGTCTGGGATTTTACTCTTCTGTGATTTACTATATCTCCAGACTAAAGGAAATAAAGCTGAGATGATGAAGTAGGCTTGAAATCAATTTCTTTAAGGAAAACACACATCAGTCATTTAGTGTGATTCCCAACTTAAGTTCATTTGTAACACGTCTGCTGGCTATATGTTTACTTATGGCAGACGCTGGGGTTTCAGGCGTAATTTATTGAGCCAGAAAACAACGGCAGAAGAAATCTTAGTCATGGTGCCGTATCTAGAGAAAGAAGCAAGGAACAAAGCATGAAGTTCATGTTGCTTATCTACCATGTCTCCGAGATCTTCTGATTACTATTGTCACTGGTTATAGAATACTTAACTATTCCCTACACCTAGGAACCCAAAAGAGAACAAAGCATACTTCTGCTCAAACAAGGATCTCTTCCGTTCATATTTACTTGTCAAATGGTCCAGTACTAAAAAGAAATTACCACTGATGACTCCCAAACATGCATGCTTCAATTCAAGCATCCACCTGTGACTATGGGACAAAAAATTTTTAAAAACTAAAATGTTATTAGAAAAAGTTAAAGAGAAGCAACATCTTCCTGGACATACTATGAAACAATTCTGTATTATGGAAAACCAGAACATATTTACCTGAATTCATTTAAGGCATCAACTATTCGATTATATGCCAAACTCCTCTGACTGGCATCAGCTGATCTCCGGCTCATTTTCATAGCCTTGAAAACAATCATTACATAGTTAATTCTTATGCCAATCATGGTTAAAACAAGGAAAGAAATAAAAAAATGACATATTTACACAACACTCTACCAGCATTCTAATCTCAAAAGAAATAAAGAAGACATACATATTTCCAGTAGCTTTTTCTTTTGTACCTTTAGTCATTAATAACTGTAACAAAATTCAAAATTTTCAACTGTTACATCTCTCTCTTATTGCTAACTATCAAACTGCAGAATAGCAACACACAAAGAAATTGATATGAACAGTTTTTGGGTTACAAAATAACTTTTTTTTAAACAATAAAATTTTTGTTTCTAAAAGAGAGAGGGAAAGGGAGGGATAAGGGTGGGTAATTGGGGGGCACTCCTGGGGATAAATCTAATATCCAGAATCTATTCACATTTTATATTATTTTGTTAAAAACTTGTATGGTTGTTCAATAATAAATTTCTCAATAAAATAAATAAATAAAAATAAAAGAGAGAGGGACAGTGAGAGAATGAGAATCAACCTCCATTCACTTTTTCATGTGGTCTCTGTTGCTCCAACACTCAGCTGTGTACCTGGTGCTGGGGTTCAAACCCATGTCCCTGAACATGCCAAGAAGTGCTGGAACCACTGGGCCACGGCTCCAGCCCATAGAATAAGATTTAATGATTAACTCATTAACAGTAGCTTAGAGTTTAACTCTTGCATTTCAGATAAAGCTTCTCCTAATGCTTTTTTAAAAAAATCTGTAACGTAAAAATTCTATTGAAAGACATCTGAAATTATTAGTATTTGATTTTTGAATGACATAATCGGCTTAGGTTGAAAGTCTTGGTCTAGACAGACAACAATGGAATGCAGATTAGAATCGAGGTAAAAAGACCTTTGCAATTTTTTATTTTTTTGAAGATAATTTATTTCTGCATTTTTTTATGTAATTATAAATTGATTTTAGGGGAAAAAAATTTAAAAGAAGGTTGGACTACTTCAGGCCAGAGATCTAGCTTCTTAGGATGAAACTAAGTTTGTTTCTTCACACTGTTAAGAAACTCCTAATTTATAAAGAAGTGAATATTCTTTTGTTAGAATTAAGCAGTGTTCTTCTTTAATCTTAGCATCAATATTTTGAAATTACATTATAGATCTCAAAGGAGGCACAGACGGGGCTGTAGTGGTAGCTCAGTGGTGAGCCTCGCAGGTGCAGGACACCAGTTCAAACCCCAGTACCACGTAAACAAGGAAATGTCAGAACAATGAAGGCCACATGAAAAACTAAATAGAAGGGCTGGAGTGGTGGCTCGGCAATTACCACGCTTGCCTGTCATATGCTAGTATGTGAGTTCGAGTCCCAGCACCACGTACACAACAAAGTCTCAGAGGAACAAAGGTCACATGAAAGATTAAATAAAAATTGCTTCTTTCTCTCTCATTGTCCCCTCTTTAGTTAAAAAAAAAAATTAAATAAAATTGATTCCCTCACTCTCACTTTCCCCCTCTCTTTTAAAAAAAAAATTAGGCACAGACGTCAAAATAATTGCTAAGTACTCAGAAACAAAATTTACAGTTTTTAATAAAAAAAAAAAGTAAATAATTTGAAGGCTGAGCCTAGACAATAACATCTTTGGATGATCTATGATTTACTAAATCTTATCATGAATTAACTAGAATAAAACTTCTAAGTCCTATTCATTTACACTAAAACATAGTTTTATCTTTTAATCTTAAAAATGATTTCCCCTGGATAACAAAGGTTATATCCATTGATTGCTAATGTTTTGATAATGTTTCCCCCTCAACTGTATTTCTGTATACTTCTAATAAAAAATAAAAATAAAAATAAATCTTAAAAGTGAGATATTAAAGATAAATATTCAGACAACTTTAAATATTAACAATGTACATTTCAGGTTACAGAATGGTCAAAGCACTACAACATGAAAACAAAAAGTAATCTTTAGGGGCTAGAGCAGTGGCTCAGCGGTTATGGTGCTTGCCTCACATGCACACAGATGCAAGTTCAAATCCCAGCACCATGTACACAACAAAGTATTTGGAGCAATGAAAGTCAAACGAAAAAATAAATAAAATTTATTCTCTCTTGAAAAAAAAGTAATCTTTAACCTATCATGTCCCAAGTTTTCAATTCAAATAGTATTTCAAAGTTACATTAAGTTATATTTACTGCTCAATTTGTTTTTGTACTTATTCCACATCTAAGATGATGAGATAAAATGGGTTAATGAGGTCTACATACTGCCTATCAAGTTTTGTACAAAGCTTGAAATATTTCTCCAAGTAACTCAAAATGTTTCAGTCACACAAATATGCATGTGATGACTCTGGCAACAACAGACTACAAAACATGACATCAGCCAAGTGAAGAAAATTTAATCACTGTCGAACTTCAGATAAATTCAGTAAAAAAGCACTGCTAATCATCTATTTGATTTTTTCATAGGGTTGATGTAAACAATCATCTGTATCTTCTTCAAAGGCAGATAATCCTTAGTCACTACTGAGTTACTGAGGTGCATCCTTTGCATTCTAAATCATTCTAATTGGTCTCCAAATCTCTTAGTCTCTTTTAAATATATTGCCAAATTAATATTCCTAAAACACTCCTTGAAAACAGCCTTAAAAAACAAACTCAAAACTCCCTGGCAAGCATTCTAGATTCTTTGTGATGATCCTGACAACTTAGCTGGATACACCACTCACTGTTCCTCTTCACATTCTTTCCCTTCCACATAGGAACTGATCACTGATTTACTGATTTAATTTCTGGGAATCTCCTCTAAAAATAATCTATAAAATTCACCAAGACATTAACTATAAAGTAGTACTAACTGAAAAAGTGCAAATGGCCTAACAGGAAAATTATCAATTAAGGAAATCCACTAAAATATTTTTAAGAATATTTTTTAAAAAAATTAAGAACCATTCATGTGTATGTTACAATAATTCATTTTTTAAAAATGGGCTTGTATTTTTAAAAATATGGACACACTGTGATCCCTACCAAGTACAATAAGCATAGCAAAGGCCTGGATAAGAGTTTCCTTTAGATGGCAAAGATATCAAATTTCTTTTGCTATCTGATATATCCAATTTTCAGACTTTATGTTTAAAAACTCCTACACATCCTTCCAAATACAGTCCAAATGAAACCTTCTCCCAATAGGGAGGCATTTTTCTTTGCTATGAATTCCTAAGGGAAAAAAATGGCTTGTCTTTGTTTAAGCTATCCATAGGTTCTATCTCATATGCCACAAGTTTCTTTAATTTACACATTTGTATCATACGCAGTTATCAGCAGAATTTGACACAATTACTCTTTCCTTCTTGAAACAGTTTCTCCCTTGGTTCCCCTAAGAAATACATGTTTTCTTCCTAATTGAATGGTCAATCCCTTCCATCTCCTCAAAATCTTAACTGTTGAAATGCTCCACAACTCAACCTTAGAATTTTCTCTCCTCTCTTCCCTATCTCAATCCATCTCAAGCCTTTAAATACCATCTATACACTCATGACCTCTCCTCTAAGCTCCAGAATCCTAAAAACACATGGATGTTCAGGAGGTATCCCAAAAGACTCCTGATCTTCCTTCATTAAACAGGGTTCATCTATAGTCTTCTGCACAACAGTACCAGCAATGCCATTCTTCTAACTATTCAGGTGAAAAATCTTAGAGTCAATCTCATTGCTCTTTCTCTCATACTCTAATTTTATCAATCTGCTAATCCTATTGGCTCTATTTTCAAAATATATCCAGAATCTAACCACTTCTCACAAAATCTGTTACTAAATTGGTTCAGTGTTCATCATCTCTCACCCAGATTGTTTCAACAGCCTCTTGTTGCTACAAATTTCACCTTTGTTCCTAGAAATTTATTCTCAAGCAGCAGTAAGAATGATCATTGTAAATAATGTCATTTCCCAATTCCAGTAGTATCCAATACTTAATGATAATAAATGCCAAGGGCTGAAGAGGTAAACCACTTGCCTGGCATGCACAAGGCCCAGGTTTAAAATCCAGTACCACATACACAACTAAATGTCAGGAAAAAAGCAAGATGAAAAAATAATTAGCGCTCTCTCTCTCTCTTAAAGAAAAAAAAAAGAATAAATGCCAATATTCTTACAGTGGAATCTGATAAACCCCTATGTGATCTGATCTCACTTCAACTTTGGCCACCTTGATGTTGGTTAAATTCAATTTACTCCTGCCAAAGGGTCTTTGCCCTGCCTCAAATATCTTCTCCTTGATCATGCTAGTTGATATTCTCCATATCTTCTATGATAAAATATCAGTAGCCTTCTGGATTTGCCCATAAAAGTAATCAGTGCTGGAGTGGTGGCTCAGTGCTTGCCTGGCATGTGCAAGGACTCGGGTTCAAACTCCAGCACCACATATACAACTAAGTGTCCGAGAAACAAAAGCCAGATGAAAAAATAGATTCTCTTTCTCTCTCTCTTAAAAAAATACATACATAAAAACTAGTAATCCTTCCTTATAGCATGTCTTATATAGTTTTCTGTTTCTTGTTTCTTCATAGTACTTACTTACTACTATCTAAAATAATGCATATAACAGTTCTGCTACATTACAGGCTCTCAAAATTTTAGTTTCTAAATGCATAAATAACCTTAGATTTTCTACTAGGCAGTAAGCTTCTTTAAAAAGGTTGCATCTTATGTTCATCTACCAGAGCATTTTACAAAGCACCTGACAAAGCAGCTGCTAATTTTTATTTTTTGCCAAATGAATAAACATAATGCTTAATCAGGAGAATAACAGTAAAAGGTATAAAAATAAATATCTTGTAATATATAAATAATTATACTTACCTGTTCTATTGCACTCTTTAATTTGTTCATGTGGCTTTCAAAGAGAGGAAAATGTGAAAAAAAGAATTCATTAAATTTGTTATTTTCATCTTCATCTTTGGATAACGAAAAGATTACCCCAATTGCAATCTTCTTTTTCCTCACAATTCCTGGGTTAGGGCCACAGCTTTCATCTGACAGATTAAAGCTTTCTTCTATAGACCTTAAAAATAAATTTTTTATTTAAAAAAGTAATTAAATTTGCAACTCAATCTTCTTGATAATTAAATGCAGGCAAGTTTAAGGTCTTCTGATATTTTATCAAATAAATCTAAAATTTCACATCAATTTTCTATCTCTGAGAAACATCCTGGCTATCCTTTCATGCTTGAGACACTGCAAAAAATTTACTACAGATTCAGGCTAGAAATATTTTTGTCCAGTCAGAAGTCACTAAAGAAGCAGATGATCCCAATTCATAATTAAGCTAAATATCTGAATTTTAAGGTATTTAGATGAGTGTGATATAAACTATTTGTTGTTCTAGGATCTACTTGTCTCTCCTTTTGATTCCAGAAACAAAACCAAAGATGAAAGAATAAAGGGAGTAAATAAGGAAGCAAGAAGTTTCATTGTCTATAGCTGTACTTCACATAGACTAAGAACTTCTGAGAATGAATAAATTACCAAAATAGAAATATGAAAAACTGAACTATCAAAACATACAGCGCATAAATCAAAGATCTAAACATAAAACTCTCAGAAGAAAACAAAGGATAAAAGTTTCCTGACGGGGCTGGAGCGGTGGCTCAGTGGTTTCAGCGCTTGCCTGGCAAGCACGAGGACCCGGGTTCAAACCCCAGCACCACGTACACAGCTAAGTGTTGGAGCAACTAAGGCCATGTGAAAAACTAAATAAAGTTATTTCTCTCTTTCTCTCTCTCACTGTCCCTCTCTCTTTAAAAAAAAAAAAAAAAAAAAAAAAAAAGTTTCCTGACACTGGACTTGGCAAGTTTCTTGGATATACCATAAAAAGCACAGGCAACAAAAGAAAAATGCTAAATTCAACTACATAAACATAAAAACTTGCGAATCAAAGGATATTATTGGCAGAATGTAAAGGCAATTCATGAAACGGAATTTCTCCATATTTGGAAATCATGTATCTGATAACGGATTAATATCCAAAAAATATAAAGAACTCTTACAACTCAACAACAAAATAAATAAACCTGATTCTAAAATGGCAAAGGAGTTTAAGAGACATTACTCCAAAGAAGATATACAAATGGCCAATATGTACTTGAAAAGATGCTCAATATCATTAACCACTGGGAAAATGCAAACCAAACTAACAATGAAAAACTACTTCACATCATTTATTTAAAAAAAAAAAAAAAAAAGGAGAAGAGGTTGGAGTGTAACTCAGTGAGAGCACCTGGCCAGCATGTGCAATGCTCTGGGTACAATTCCCAGGATGGCAAAAACAAAAACAATACAGAATATAACATGTGCTGGGTGAGAATGTGGAGAAATTAACATTACTGGTAGGAATGTAAAATACTGAAGCCACTGTAATAAAATGTGGCAGTTATTCAAAAGTTAAAAACAGAATTTCCACTTGACCGAGCAATTCCAATTTGGGAATATGCCCAAAGAATTGAGGACAAAGACTCAAACAGGTATTTGTATATCCAAATTCAGAGCTGCACTATTAACAACAGCCAAATGCAAACTATGTGTTCACTGACAATGGATGACCAAAATGTACTTCCAATGGAATGCTATTGAGCCATAAAAATGAAAGTTTCTGACACATACTACAACATGGTTGAACCCTGAAGATACTTTACTAAGCATGTCAGACACAAAAGGACAGGCATTGTATAATTACACTTATATAAGGTACAAAGAGCAGTCAAATTCATAGGGATAGAAAATAGAATAGTGGTTGCAAAGGGCAGAGGAGGAAGGATTGAAGAGTTAGTTTAGGAAGATAGAAAAGTTCAGGAATTAGTGACAATGGTGTAAAGACACTTAATATCACTGAACTGTACATCTAAAAATGATTAAAACAGGAAATTACTCTTATAACTTACCACAATAAAAATGATAAGTTTTAAAAGCTTTCAGTCCAGACTTAAAATATATAAAATACAGGTCCAGGCTCCAAAAAACCCCAATGTAATTGTGTTTAAGGAACTATTCAGTCTTGTTCAAATCCCAACTTACCATCTAGGAAATACCCCATTTTCCAAACTTGTTGTTTGGCTGCGTCGCCAACGTCTCTGGTAGCTGCTAGCACAACTTCGGGTAAGTGAGGAGTTTGGGGAGGGAAATGGGGTGATAAGCAAGCTGCTGAGAGATGCTGTTAAGTCAGAAGAACAAGTACAGTATTCAAGTCAATAATAATTAAACATAATGACAAATTTCTTTTTAACAAATTTAAGAAGAGTGATTCAATTTTTCATTTTGCTTCATGAGCCTCTCTTAAAGTTTGATAAAAAATATGTCATTCTTGGAGAAAGGTCTCAGAGGAGAAAAATTACATATGCACTGGCAAGAGACTCAAACAACCCCCTTTTGGCATTTCCCCCACAAACTACACCAGAAGAAAATGCCACCACACTGTCTCCTAACTTTGCTGAACCTTTTAAGTCCTTAAAAGAAATCTGAGATTGTTAAAATTTAATGCAGCAGATGGATTTCAAGAACAAAAGCAGTCTTTTCAAAGATAAATGGCTGACATTTAAAGAGGTCATTTGTAAGTACTCATGGATCACTTGTGCATAGGTGATCAAACCTACCACCATGCTAGAAAACAAGAGTAGACTCTACATATTGACCTCTGGAGCATTTAAAGTTGACAGACACATTCCAGTAGATTTCACTCTATAACTGTTGCAATCCCAAATATAGGGATTATTCCCTTCCCAAATCCCTCCTCTGAAATTCATAAAACTAGTTTCTTGCCTGAGCAATCCAAAGCTATAATCCCTTATATTTCCTTGGGTTAAGGATCTTTATTTTCTCCTCAGTGGATCTAAGGTATGCCACTAAGGGCTTGTTTTGTTTGGCAATATTTTAGATTTCCATCTTCATGATTATAACTACATATTGAAAATTGGTGATCAAAACATATAAAACATGGAAGTATTAATGTATTCTATAAAAAGGCATATACCAGGGGCTGGAGCAGTGTCTCAGAGGTTGCAGTACTTGCCTGGCAAGGGCAAAGACCAGAGTTCAAATCCCAGTATCACATACACAACTAAGTGTTAAAAAAACAAAGGCCAGATTAAAAAATTAATAACAAAATTGATTTTTTAAAAAAGGTATATACCAGATAAGTTATTTTGCACACCAGGATGTAAAACTGAGATACTGCCAATATGGAGATCTATTCATTTGACTATTCATTTGAATTCTGACAAATTCAATCATAAGGGCTAAAGAGGTAGCTCAGCAGTTATGGCACTTGCCTGGCATGTAAGTGCCCGGTTCAAACCCCAGCACCACATATAAAACCAAGTATCAGAAAAACAAAAAGCAGATGAAAAAATAAATAAAGTTGATTCTTTCTGTTATTCTCCCTCTATATTAACCAAAAAAAAAAAACCCTTAAAAAAATTCAATGATAGAGGGAAAAGCTTTACATAACACACAGTTTTCTCTTGAAAAGACCACATTTTGGAGGTTGGGGATTTAGCTCAGTGGCAGAGCGCTTGCCTAGCATGTGCAAGGCCCTGAGTTCGGTCTTCAGCTCTGGGGTGGGAAAAAAAAAAAAGAGACCACATTTTTCTCGGGATTTTAAGACTTTGTCTTCTCAGATTGAATATGTAAATCTAATCAGGGTATAGCTTCAATGAAAAATAAACTGCTACACTATAAACTTAGAAAAAAAATACATTTAACTATACTCTTGTATTAAAAATCACCCTATTAGAAATTAATAATTTCTAATTAATAATTAACTTAAAAGGAATATGTGATTTTAATGAGTTGAAGGTACAGATTGATTTAGCCAGGTCTTAAAGATAAAGAAAATGAAGTACAGAGGAATTACTAACCTCCCAAATCCTGAATAAAATGAGAATTAAATTCCTACCACTTATTACTTAAATAAGTTTAAGAGTTCTATAGTATAACACAGTGTCTATAGTAAATTATATATTCTTGAGGAATGCTAACAGGAGGGATGTGTTTTCACTGCAAAAATGCTATCTATGTGAAATGATACATAGGTAAATTAGCTAGTCTGAACCATTCCACAGTATACATGTTTAAAGGCATTGTATTTTAGGTGATGAATGAAATTTTATCTGTCAATTTTAAATAAACAAATTCGGGAAAAAAATCTGCCACAGAAAGAAGATAAAAATCTCTAGATTTTATAGAAACAAGAGAAAAATCCTCTAGATTCCCCTGCCCCCAGCCAGGGCTGAGTACTGAACTCAGGGCCTTGCATGTGCTAGGCAAGTGCTCTGCCACGCAGCTAAATCTCCAACCTCTCTAGATTCTTACTAACAAAAACAAAAAACTCAATTAGAAAAAAAGGCTGAAATTATTTAAAAGCTGCTAACCCTTCCTTATTAGTGATTTTGTTCATCAGAATTGGGTATTGTTTTTTATTATTTTCTTTCCCAAATACAGATGCCTAAGCACTTTTCTAGGATAAATTATCCTTTAGGAGTTGAGTTCAAGCTACTGAAAAAAATTTATGAAACATCTCCATGTTATTCTAACGCACACTTAGGTAAGTTTCAACTTAGCATTTACATCATATGTAATGGTATTTCAAGCCTAAGCTTATTCTTCCTTTTACTTAACACACACTGATCTCTGGGCCCCAGTAAACATTTCTTGTTTTAGCTAAAATACCTTTATCTATGTGTTTTGCCTGGATAACTTGTAGTTATTTCTTGAGACACAATTCAAGCATCATTTCTCTGAAAAGCACTTCTAATACCCTGTCCCTTACCCAAACTAAGGTATGTGGTCCTTTATCTGAACTTCTTTGCACAGGTCCATCACTGAACACACCACAGAATGAATTAATGACAGATGACTTCCCTGTTCTCCTAGCAGAGTCTACACTTCTGTTCTCCCTAAGGGTAAAATCTGGGCTTTTTTTTTTTTTTTTTAAAGTAGCCAACATGTTTCAGTAAATGTCTGCTAGACATAGACATGTTGGGAAAATTCCACACATTAAAGAAAAATATGTAACACTGGTTCAAAATGCCTAAGCTTTTCTGGGCAAGAGAATTTAAAAATTTAAACTCTAGTTTGCAACAAGCTAATATGTATGTGTGTTTTGCTCATTTTTTCTATTACAGTTTCTAAGTATTCTCCTGCGCAGTATTTTTTTTTTCTTGCAGTAGCTAAGCCTAAGACAGCATGCATTCATCCAGGCAATAATCCACCAGGGAAATTTAATAGCGCTTGCCTGTCATATGCAAGGACCTGGGCTTGAACCTCAACACCACATAAACAACCATGTGTCAGAAAAAGAAAAACAGATGAAAAAATAAAAATTGTCAGCTATCTCTCCCCCTAAAAAAAAAAAATCAGAAGATAAAGACGGGATTTAAAAAATCAATGCCAGATAACAGCAATCTCATAAACAAACAGAAAAGTACGTGAACTTGACATTACCAGATCGTGCTATGCCACTGTCTCTGTCCTCATTTAGCTCTCTTCCAGGCATGTCCATTGGATTACTGTGAACTGCAAATCAAGATAAAAACTATCAGTTACAGAATATATTCTTATTCAAGTCAATGTTGCTCCTTTAAATAGCAAATTAAATCATGCTCATTTCATTATGTTCCTTTATTTTTTCAGTAGCATGGCACCAACCCAACACCAAGAGCTATTATTCAGTTGAACAAGCTTTGAGATCTATCTGAAGATTTGACATTGAGTCGGAAAATAATCTATGATACAATAACATCTAAAGAACTTAGGAGTAACTGAAATAAATAAGTTCGAAGCATATTTAATAACACAAGAAATTTATTCAGAATATAATATTAAATGAAAAAAAGCAAGGTACTGAACAGTATGAATGTTAGTTGCTGTGGCTCAGTGATACATACATCATGGTTTACTCTATTGATTCTGCCATATCAATACTTAAACAGACACGTAGCAAAAAACAAAAATTTTCCTAATAAAGTTTGAGAAAATTTTTTTGAATTGCATGATGCAATTTTGTTTCAAAAAGGTGGAGGATCAGGGGCTGGAGTGGTGGCTTGGTGGTTACGGTGCTTGCCCGGCAACAGAAGTACACAGGTTCAAACCCCAGCACCTACGTACACAACAAAGTGTCAGAGCAACAAAAGCCATGTGAAAAACTCAATAAAAATTGATTCTCTCTGTGTCCTTTAAAAAAAAAAAAAGGTGGAGGATCCAGGGGTATAGCTCAGTGGTAGGATGCTTCCCTAGCATGTGTAAATTGCTGAGTTCAATTTCCAGCACCATACATACATAAAAAAGGTGGATATATTTGACCAACAAGAAGATTGGTGTTCATTTTTTTGCCTATTTTTCATATTTTCCAAATTTTCTATGATAAATGCGTTGTTCACATCTAATATTCATAAGGAAAAGAAGTAGTATTTAAAAAGGTCTAAATTGGGGCTGGAGCAGTGGCTAGGCAGTTGCAGCACTTGCCTGGCATGCACAAGCACACGGGTTCAAACCCCAGTACCCACGTACACAACTGTCAGAGCAATAAAAGCCATGTGGAAAAACTCAATAAAAAAATTCATTATCTCTGTCTCTGTCTGTCTCTCTCTTTAAAAAAAAAAAAAAAAAAGGCTAAATTGGGCTGAAGCAGTGGCTTAGTGGTGACGGCCCTTGACTGGCATGCACAAGTATACGAGTCAAACCCCAGCACCACATACACAACAAAGTGTCTGAGCACTGAAAGCCACATTTAAAAACTAAATAAAACTAATTTTTCTCTTCCTCTCTCTCTCTCCCTGTGATTCTCTCTTAAAAAAAAAAAAGGCTAAATTGATATCAATATGAGAATGACCAATAAATCTGTTCCATTCTAATAATTTCCACCAGAAGATTACAACGCCATGTCACTGTGCGAAATGTGTGAAAATCTGGAATAAGACTAGAATCCTCTAATATAATCATGAGCACATACACTATAATAATCAATTTAGTGACATAAATGACTACTCAGGTATGCCTTTTATAGAGCATTATAATGGTGCTTGTTCATCTAAATCTTAGCTCCAAGAAAAAATTACTTTTATGGAAACATGTAGATCAGAAATTTTTACAAGAAAAAGAGAATGTTTTCTGCAATTGGTGAACAAAAGCTACTTAGTCATGGAAACAAGATAGTGTCACACTAAAAATTCCAAGTGTCAGTTTAAGAAATAATGTTTATACTAAATTTTGGTTTAGGATTCTTAGTAGGGAAAAAAATGACAAACCAAAATATTATAAAAATGCTTATTCTACTGATAACTTTGTATATATTCAGCAGAAAGAAATTAAATTTCTATAGTTCATAAGAAATGCTTTCTTAACCACAACCTCCCCAATTATGTTCATCTACTCTCTTGTTTCCACAGCTTAACTACAGATTCTAGCCTCTAGGGCACAACAACTAGTCTACCCACACAGCACATTGCAAACCTGCAAAGAAAGAGGCGCTCCTGATCAGGCGGAGCGGACCCTGCTCAGAGAATGCCCGCCTGGGGCTGCAGAACTGTGAAAGACCTACATGGCAAAAATGTAAAATACATATGAAAGAGGACTGTTAGAAAAGCCATAGTGCATCAGGGGTAAAGGGTAAGGTAAGGCAGCACAAAAGCAGACCAACAGATATGGATGGAAACTTTTAACTCAAATAAGAATAATTCAGGTTAGCTTTCTTTTTTGAAAAGGATGGCCTCTCTGGGTTATAGTTTATGTCAACAATTTCATGCCTATTTCCTAATAAACTCATACATAATAATAGAAATATATTTCTGCTATACAAGGTAAAATTATTTTAAATGTTCTAACCTTTTGAATATAAAATAATTTTGTAAAAATTCAAAAAAGCACAATGTTATTTAGTTCCATTTGCCAAGTACATTTCTTTTAAAAGTCAGTATTGGGGCTGGAGCGATGGCTTGGTAGTTACGGCGCTTGCCCGGCATGCGCAAGTACACAGGTTCAAACTCCAGCACCCACGTACACAACTAACTGTTAGAGCAACGAAAGCCACGTGAAAAACTCAATACAAACTGATTATCTCTCTCTCTCTCTCTGTCCTCTCTTTAAAAAAAAAAAGTCAGTATTAAGGTATTAAGGTTACAGTACTCTCCTGCAATTACAATAAGAATAATACCATCTTACTACATTTACAACAAGAACAGGGATCCTATTGATAGATAAGCACACTCTATGATCCCTTATCCATAGGTGCAGATACACATATTGCTCTTTCTAAAACATTTCTTTCACTAACCATTTGGCTAATCCTTCAAGCTTAGGCCTCACGTCCTCAAGGAAGACTTCCAACACTCTTCAGGACTGAGTGAAATGCTTCTCAAAATGTTCACCACACCCTGATCTTAATTTTGTCCAAGAATTCACTACAGTATATTGCAATTATTGTATTACTTTTCTGACTCCCACTATGATCATTGAGGTAGAAACTGCCTGGTTTCCCTGGGCCTACCACAGTGCTTCACATACTATAGGTGCTTAATAAGCACTTGACTGGTTAGGAATTTGAAGAAAACATTGTTCAACTTCTCTTGAGTTCCAATTAATAGTGTGCACATACAAATTACTCGTTAAAGCCTGTTCTTCATTAATGGGTTTTCAGCTCTACATTAGAACAGAAAGGATGAGTATAGGCATATGTAACCTCTACAGTATAACTTTCTGTCATAAGTGACAATAAATTTGTACTTTATTAAAAGTAGTTTTTAATAAGCCCCTTGAGCTTCGAATAGTGTCAAATTATAAAGAAATAGGATTTTGTTATTTATTAGTTTTAGTTTATTAAAATCAATTAAGTAATTATAAAAAACTAGATGCTTAATATAGTTGCTCATTTGAAAAGACTGAATAAAAATAACATTTACTGAGCAGAAAGTTATAATGCTCAAGTTGGGAGATGTATTGTCTGCTAATACATATAACTGCTATTTATTAAAATTAATTATAAATAAAAGTTCTTACTAAAGAAAGATGAGAGAAATATTTCTACTAGCCTAACTGCTATCTACTCCCTGAGCCTCTCTATAGTTCTTTATGCAATGGAAATAGTATGAGCAGCAGTTTAGTTGAGCTTTCTAGGACAAATCAATAGAAATTTCAGAAACAGTTTGTCATTTTAAAATGTTGAGCTCACATAATAATAACAATTAGCTAATCAAATTACTAAATAAGTTGTTACTTCTAATAAATCTTTCAAGAAACATCAAATTTGGATGTCTCCTCACATAAATTACAGATCATAAAAAGGAGCAGCATTTTAAAATGACTTCTGTGGTTAGAAAAGAGAAGAGGTAAGGGGTAATATCAGTCTTCCTTGGTGGAAACATTTAAGAAAACTTTCATGGGCTTTCTATATCAATGAAAGTGCCTTTCAAAGGTACACCAAATTTAAAAACAAACACAAAAAACAATGAAGACTAATTATATCTTCACCAGGTCTTCTTTCAAACATAAAATAAATATTATATCCTAATATAGGAAAAACATTTTCCAAATACAAATGTATACATAATGAGTCATTTAAATGTTTTTTTCCATATATAATATTTGGAATTCTTTAGCTTTACAACAGATTTGAATGATTAAGAGAAGGCTTCAAACCCTTTTTACACTGTTAACATTTTCTAAACTTATAAAAATCAATGGAACCATTTACCTATATTTCCAAGTAGTCCATTAATAACTGTGTTATTATCAGCCTTTAATGTATTGTTGTCTTGATTGATGAATTCAAGACTATCTTGCAACCTAGGGAGGGGGATAAAAATATGAACAAATTTCAAATTCATTTTATGCATCAATGGCAATTCTATGTACATTCTAATGAAATTTTAAGAGCGAAACATTATTTAAGCTTTATGTTTACACATTAGTATTATAAGTAATAAATGAAAATAAGTAATCATTTAAACCAAGGGTTGGTAAACTACATACAGCCTGAGGGCCAACCAGTCTGCTGTCTCTTTCTATAAATAAAGCTTTATGGGAACACAGGAACACAGTCATGCTCATTTACTGATACGTTGTTTATTATTGTTCTAAAAATGCAAAGCAGGAGTGAGAAACTACCAAACACCGTGTGGCTCACAAACTCAAAATTATTTAGTATCTGGCCCTTTACCAAAGAAAGATGGTGACTCTTGTTTACATTACACACAAGGTTTTCTCTCACATGTTAGATGTAAAAATATTTTCTTAATATCTGGCGGTAAGGGGGACAGGTTGCAGTGAGGAAAAGGAGGACGGAGAAAGAAAAGAGAATGAGTAGGAGCAGCAGCAGCAACCAAACAACCAAAAAATATATTTAGTTTACACATTTAAAATAGCTTATATTACTTGTTCAGTATATCCTTCAAAATAACAAAATCTGAATTAACTTTATGCTGTTTGTGCAAAGTATTCTTTCTATAAATTTTAGGAATTATAAGAACTTAGAAAAGATGAAGAAACTGAGGTGATTACAACTAAAATAAATGATTTCTTATTTCTTCTTCATCATTAAACTCAGAAGTCACCATTTTTCACATCAAGATTTTATGAGTTCACATTTTTAAGAACATTTCCCCTTTTTTCTTCCTGAAAGTTAAAAAAAAAAAGAGCTGCTAACGGTATTAGAAACCTACCTAATTTGAAAAAAAAAAAACTCCTCAAAACAGAAGTATTTTAAAGACATAAACAATTAATGAAGGTTCAAGTAATTTTCTCTAGATTAGGTTCAGTGCCACCTTCTTCTCTCCTTGGGTTACCCCTGGATCTCCAACTAGCCAATGAGCTCTGTTTTGATTAGGAACCCACATAATTCATGTCTGGGATCCACTACCACCTAACCCTAACCATCGTACTTCATTAGGTTCTGATACATGGCCTATTATCCTAATGCTGGGCTTAACCTTGTTTCAACCTCACTACTCTTATCTTCAAATTCAGTTTATCATACCACTGCGGCTCTTATTACATGATATATATACTATGTACGATACTGACATGGCTGACCTAGGCCACTCTCATTTGCAGTTAATTCTGCAGGGGATCTGAAAACTTAAGAACATAACCTATAAATACTGACTTAGCACAGAATTGCAAAACTAAAAATCAGCATGTTAACCTCAGATGAAAATGTATTCAACATTTGCTTCCAGATATACCATCAAGTAAATTGCACAAACAGAAACCACATCTTCTGTTTTTCAATTAAACTCAAATGATGCAATCTGACCTCCACAAATTTTCAAACCTGGGCAAGAAAGAACTCTGAATTTGTGCTATAACTTAAAAGCAATACTTCTACTTTCATACTTCACACATCATAAGTAAACCACTTCCCCCTCATCCATAAGCACTTACGTGTTGAGACTTCCACAGATACTGCTGCCAGTCCGTGCAGTAAAAACTTTGCTGAGCATGAGCTGTGGAGGGGAACTATGAAGAAATATGGAAGGTCAGAGAAAGAACAAAACTAAAATGCAATGACCTTTTTCACTTACTGTAAATAAAAACTAATGTCATCCAAATTTCATAGCATAATCGCAAGATCCAAGAAGTTAGCATTAAAATTACTGAACATCATAAATTACGTGACATGTTCAATCTGAGTGAAGATCAAATGAAATTCTGTCATCTTAAAAAAAACTGAGTATCTAAAATTGAATTCACTTGAAATTCAGAAAACCTCTCACCGGATCTGATGAATTTTTAAGGTGGATCCTTTGTAGCTCATTGCTACTGAGCCAAACATCATCTCTCCAAGCATATTGGCATCAGAAGAGCACCGAGAACCCTGAACAATAATCAAAAATGTTAGTAAAATTGCAAAATTTAAAAACCCCATGACTTTTTCAAAAATTGATTTAAAAAAATCTTTTGTTACATTATTCTATGCTGACACTATGTATTCAATATTTTGAAACTTTATTTTCTTCATTTTTCAATGTTTCATACACCTAACTAACCTAATATTACACAGAAATTTAATTCATTCCATATAAAAGCTGCACAGTAGCTGGACATGATGGCACACACCTGTAATCCTAGCTACTTTCGAGGCTAAGGGCAGAAGGACTGCAAGTTCAAGGCCAGTCTGGGCAATGTAGTGACACCCTGTCTTAAAATAAAAAATAAAAAGGGCTAGGGACACCGCTCAGGGGTAGACCACCCTGGGTTCAATCCCTGGTACCACCACCAAAAATAAAAAATAAGTTTCACAGTATTTTACTAGATGAAAAATACTACAGTCTAGACCAGTTCCCTTTACTGATTAGTATTTAGGTCCCTTTCAGGATTTTTTAACTACAAATAATGCTCAAATCAACATTCCTTGCAGGGCTGGTTCAACATACGCAAAACAATTAACGTAATCCACCACTTAAAACAGAATCAAGGACAAAAACCATATGATCATCTCATTGGATGCAGAAAAGGCCTTTGACAAAATCTAGCACCCTTTTATTTTCAAAACTCTAGAAAAGATGGTGTTCAAAGGACCATTTCTGAACTTTATTAAGGCTATATATGCTAAACCCTCAGCTAGTATTATACTAAATGGAGAAAAGCTGAAAGCATTTCCACTAAAGTCGGGAACAAGACAAGGCTGTCTGCTCTCACCTCTTTTATTCAATATTGTTCTTGAGACCCTAGCTGGAGCAATTAGGCAAGTGAAAGAAATCAAAGGGATAAACATAGGAAGAGAGGAAGTCAAACTCTCTCTTTTTGCTGATGACATGATCCTGTATCTGGAAGATCCAAAAACTCCATCAATAAACTGCTTGAACTCATAAGTAGATTTAGCAAAGTGGCAGGATACAAGATCAACACGCATAAATCAATAGCTTTCCTATATACCAATAATAACAGGACTGAAGAAGAAGTCAGGAAATCAGTTCCTTTCAAAATAGCTTCGAAAAAAATAAAATACTTGGGAGTTAACCTAACAAGGGAAATCAAAGATCTCTTCAATGAAAACTATCGAACATTGAAGAACAAAATACAAGATGACCTAAGAAGATGGAAAGATGTCCCATGCTCTTGGATAGGCAGAATTAATATAATAAAAATGGCCATTCTACCTAAAAGCTTTACACAGATTTAATGCTATCCCTATAAAGATACCTATGTCGTTCTTTACAGACATAGAAAAAGCAATTCTCAAATTCATTTGGAACAACAAGAAACCAAGAATAGCCAGAGCACCACTAAGCAAGAAAGATGAAACAGGCAGTTTTGCCATTCCAGATCTAAAAGTATACTATAGAGCCATAGTAACAAAGACAGCATGGTACTGGTATCAAGATAGGGAAGAAGACCAATGGAATAGAATAGAAGACTCTGAAACAAATCCTCAAATCTTTAAACATCTGATTTTTGACAAAGGGGACAAAATATTACATGGAGAAGTGACAGCCTCTTCAACAAATGGTGCTGGACAAACTGGTCATCCACCTGCAGAAAGTTGAAATTAGACCCGTATCTTTCTCCTTGCACAAGAATTAAATCAAAATGGATCAAGGAGCTTGGTATTAAACCAGCTACGTTGCAACTGAAAGAAGACAAAATTGGTCCAACACTTCAACATTTGGGAGTAGGCAAAGACTTTCTCAACTTGTCTCCAAAAGTGAAGGAAGTAAAGTCAAAAATCAGTGAATGGGATGCCATAAAGCTAAAAAGTTTTTGTACTGCCAAGGAAACAATCAAAAGAGTCAAGAGGTTCCCGACGGAAATGGAGAGAATCATGGACTATGATTCCTCTGACAAGGGTCTCATATCCAGAATCTACAAAATCCTCAAAAATCTCAACTACAAAAACACCAACAGCCCAATTGATAAATGGGCCAAAGAGCTAAATAGAAACTTCTCACCAGAGGACATCGATCAAGCCAATGAAAACATGAGAAAGTGCTCTAAATCTCTAGTAATCAGAGAAATGCAAATGAAAACCACATTAAGATATCACCTTACGCTAGTCAGAATGGCAAAGATGATGAAAATAAACAATAATAGATGCTGGAGGGGATGTGGAGAGATAGGCACACTAACACACTGTTGGTGGAACTGCAGACTGGTATAGCCCCTCTGGAAAGCAGTGTGGAGAATCCTCAAAAAACTAGGGATGAGTCCACCATATGACCCTGCTATTCTACTCCTGGGTATCTTTCCAGAGGACTTAGAATCAGCACAATGTAGTGACACAGCAATATCTATGTTCATAGCAGCACAATTTACTATTGCTAGACTATGGAAACAACCCAGATGTCCCTCACTGGAAGAACGGATCAAAAAACTGTGGTACATTTATACCATGGAATATTACACAGCAATTAGAAACAATGAAATTGCAGCCTTTGAAGGTAAATGGATGGCTATGGAAGAGATCATGCTGAGTAAAATCAGCTTAACCCAGAGAACTAAGGGTCGATTGTCTCCACTATTCTGTGGAGGTGGGGACTAGACCCTGGACAGTGAAAAAGTTGGTCTATCAGCATGTGTTAAATCCAGATAAGATGTAATGTTTTACAACCTAATACTTTTTTTAGAGATATAGTGGGAAGGGGAAGGGC